>JAOPHQ010000489.1:0-20992 GCA_030340625.1 Merluccius polli
GGCAAGGGTCGGCAAGTAAGTTTGGCCTAGTGCACATTTTTTTCTACGCCATTAGACCAACATAGTCAAAAGCTAATTTAAGAAATTGATTGATAAAAAATGCTTTGTTGTGTGTCGGTGTCTGAGTTTTGCACTGCATTAAGGAATACAATAGTAGTGACACATAATCTGGCTAGTGTCTTTATTCACCAACTTGCAACACAGGCCGCCTTATAAGACAAACGTGTGGGAGATGCAGAGAATGGATAAAAATAACTAATCTGGCGGGTCAGATATTATTGCTGGTGGGACAGTTTTGGCCCACGGCCCGCCTGCTGCCGACCACTGCCTTAGGGCATCTAAAAAGCAAAAGACACAGATCTCTTGCACACTGGTATAAAGCACATCCTAAGGAATATACGTCTGTGTATTCTGGTAAAATGTTGAAAGTTAAAGGAATGTATTGTGTGCGTGTGTGTGTGTGTAGGGATTGCGTTCCTGCGGGGCTTCCAGGTCTCCCTGCAGGCTCTTGGGGGGTCCCACACTGCCTGTCAACTCTTCCTGTTCAGACACAACCTCTCTCTCCCTGCCTCCCATGCCCAACTGGTAGGATCTCTCTCTCTCTCTCTCTCTCTGCTATGTGATATAAATCTTTCATATTGGGAGGTACTTGAGTTGACGTGTGTAGTCTTGATGTGACTTGATGGTCTAGAGACTCCAGTTGACAGTAATGGTCAGACTCACTAGATAGGCTTGACGTTATACTGCAGGCTAGTTTGTATTAATAATATAATTACACTGTGGCGTGTAATTATAGCCAATTACACACTTACAGATCCCCACCTCCAGCAACATGATTGGTCAAAACCTGTTAACCCTGTTAACCCAGATTTGAGCTCGTCTGACTTGTCAGACTACTGTGACGTATTTCAAATTAAAATAAATTCACTATATTTGTTTGGATAAAGCATCTATAGGCTAAATACCTAAACAGTAAAATACAGATCCAGCTGTTTCCAAACGTGTTTTGAGTGTGTTGGGCTACAGACCTGTTTCTGCTGCTCAGGTGTACACCTCCGACCCTTTCCCTGGGTTGGCCTTGGGGGCCCAGTATGCCGTCACCGTCATGGCGCTCCCAGTCCCAGAGGTATGGGACAAGTTTTACCAGAGCAAGATCTTCTTCACTCGCAGTAAGAGAAGATAACTTTGTCTCAACACAACCATTGCAGCCTACTGTATTAGTAGTACAGTATTATATGACATGTATTATAGTGTCGCTTCTGATGCTACATGGTTATCAACACAATATATATTTTAACCAACCATACACACACTCATACAATTTCTTTCATATGTTTAAAGCATGCGCTGAGAAGAATGGCATTGAACACTGCAAAAAAGGTAAGCTAGAAATAATTTCCATTAGATTCATGGAAATGAAGTTTATATGCTTCAAATCTTTGCTTAATTGTTTGAAAAAAATGCTTGCTTTTAAATTAAATGCTGCCTAGGGACGGGTGTTGCAAATTAGCATCCGCTATAAGCACTATGAAACTTGCATTGGATAGCTGTTCTTAGTCTGTCTGTACACTGTATCTGTCCCTTTCAAATAAACCTTAAGTAAATAAATAAACGTATGCTTCAAAACGTGAACTATTGTTTTTCTGATTGTTTCATTGGGGGTGTCTGTTGTCTGTAGACTGGTACCCTGAACATATCGTACTGAAGCAACAAGGTGCTGAGGTCACAGTGACGTTTAACCTGGCCCCGCTCACCCTGGGCATCCGAAAATACTTCTCCTGGTGCTACGGACCTGCAGGAAAGACTTATATGGGCATCACACCTGTAAGTCCAGCTATGTTCACTTCTAATCCATTCACACACTGGTCTATATAGTAAAAGGAAAATAAAAGTTTCCTATAGTGGTGAAAATAAAATCTAAAACTAATACTAATAAAGTACAATTCAAAACAAGTCTGCCAGCAATCACTGGTGTGGTTAGATACAAGAGGTAAAATGCAAAATTAAATAATGATAATTTTCGCCTAAACTGCCAAAACTAAAATTTGCATTTCGTCTTCCTCCTTCCGTAGGATTTCTCTAAAAACAAAACTCACTGCAGTTACCTCCTACAGGGCCTGCAAGAAGGGACCAACTACACCTGTGAGGTACATGTCATTGTGATAAAAGAAAAGTGTTAATAAAGTTAACTTTTAAATGTATATTTGAAGAGCTCTTTTCCAAAACGCATTAAATCCATTTTGAGAGTTTTCAGGAAAACACATTCTTTTACCTAGACCCACACATGTTTTGGTTAGAAACGGCATCTTGCAGTACATTTTAAACAAGGAAATATAGTGATTTGGCGTGAAATGTTGATGGAGCAGTGAATAGGTTCAGTGCACAGCAAAATGGCATAATAAACTCATTTTTTAAAATTTGGTGTTTAATGCGTTTTGGAAAAGAGCTCTTCATTTGTATCTTTCTATATATTGTTTGTTTACAATGTTTACAATATTATACAAATCTTTCTCCTTTAAGTTTGGTGTGTGTGTGTGTGTGTGTGTGTGTGTGTGTGTGTGTGTGTGTGTGTGTGTGTGTGTGTGTGTGTGTGTGTGTGTGTGTGTGTGTGTGTGTGTGCGCACACAGAATCTTGTACTACAAGCTCTCAGGGACTGTCATTGTGATAAAAGCAACTTAACTTAAGTTCACCCTGAATGCTTATCATCATCATCATCCTCACAGATAGCAGCTGATCAGTTGGATGCAGTGAGGACATCCTTCAGCGTTCAGGTGGAGCAGGGGAATCGAGGTAATGTCCTATTTGTCCTACTGGAGTCTAGGTCATGCGGAGAGACTCAGAACATTAGACAGACAGAGCTGTAAAAAGAGAGAGCAGAAAAGGCCAAGATTTTGAAAATAAACAACCCCAAAAAAGTACCCTCCCACTCTGCTCTCTCCCTCCCTACGTTTATCCGCCATTAAGAAGTGTTGCAGTCACGCACCTGTGATTGACAGGCAAGATGGATTCCCCGAACCAATCAGGAGAAAGCATTTCACTCGAATAGGATGGATGACGGATGATGGCTCTTAAATCTCACCTACAGCCCCCAAGGCTCTCAGGCACAGAATCTTTCATATCAGTTTATTTTTAAGTGGTTCTCTATAAGTGGTATAACGGTCTCTAAGCCATTGAAATTGTTATTTTGTGTGTGGACTTCTTATTGCATATTGATATGTATATTTCTGGAGTACACAGTAGTAGCTATAGGTATCAGTACACAAAGTTCATATTTTGAGTTTATTATAGTCATCAAGTGCATAGGGCTTGTACATCAGAATGCATCATGGGATATTTTGTTGGCGATACTCCGCCATATTGAGAGGACTCAAGAGTTATAGTACTGTATGGTACTGTATAGTACTATACTGTAAAATCCTAAATCAACGTAAATATACTGTAACCTAGGCTAATAACTGACACTCCAATGCTCCGATGCTTCCAAAATGGAGGAGGTCATTGTGGTCATGTGATGTTGTGATGGACAAGCCCTATATCATTGGCACTATTTATGATTTGCTTATATGATGCAAGTTATTGCTGCATTTCAATACATATTTGTCAAATAATGCAATTGCCTGTCTGATTTTTATGAATCTGTAACCATGTGATACTTTTGACAGTCTGCAGTGTGTGAAATATTGCGAAGGTCACTAATGACCTATAGTTTGTATATTATATAAATTATATATTATAATATTCAGGTAAGAAAGGGTGTGCCATCTTTGATAATAATGTCCCACAACTTTTAAACTGGTGTGTCATGAGTTTCTGGTTGGGATCCAGGTGTGGGAACCACTTTTTTACTCCCAGCCGAAAGATTTTGTTGTGAAGCCCCAACTTTATTAATCACAGACGTGTCCTAACAGATGCAGCAGATCAGACCAGCCCCCCTCCCCTGGCTCTGATCCTCCCACTGGTGCTGTCTCTGGTAGTCCTGTCTGGGATCCTGCTCGTCTTCATCTGCAGGAGGCCCAAACTATGGAAGAAACAGCTGGACCTGAAGCCAGGTACCAAAGCATATAGTATGTCAACCCAGTCTCACGTCAAAACATGTAATAGCTACGTTGGTCCGCAGCACAAAACATAGTAGTTTCACAAGAACGGCTCTAAAATTGTGACATGGCTACGTTTTTTTGGCCTATTTTTTCTATTGGCCTGCGTCCACGTCACGTGACTGTCAAGCTTTGGTCTGACAAAGCAAAATAAAATGGCTGATATTCCTTTTATTCTCATTGGAAAATGCAATATTTTAAGATAGTTTCGGCATTAAAATGTGTTTTGATAACATTTATAGTGAGAAATGTGCATTTTATTTTCATAATCTCCGTTCAGTGAATGTATATGATGTTTAGTTTGTTAGTTATTACGAATTCTTCCTGTCTGATCGGTACTGTGCATATGCAACTCTCAACAAAGATGAAAAAGAAGATGGCTCACAGAATAGACGCCATGACACCGTAGCCAAATCCCTCCCTGCCATTTCAGAAGCGAAGCATTATGGCCGCCAACTTGGTCCAACCCGGTATCACGCTAGAGCCACCAGATTGATCATCTTGTATGTGACATATAAGATGATCAATCTGGTGGTTCTAGCCCAACAGGAAGTGATTCAAATGGGTAGTTCATAGGTCACCAAGATTAAAAAAACACACCATTAATAGGGGCCTAGAATGGCTTGGGAATAAGATGGAGACATGGGGTGTCTTTTATATGAATCAGGGCATTAAACTCTACTAAAATGATACATTTGGTAGGATCTAGCCCAACAGGAAGTGGTGTAATTGGAGGGTGACCTTGAGGTTAAGTACACTTGGGAGTGAGCTAGGAACCGGTGTCTCTTTTATATGAAAGAGGGCCTAAAGAACATATAAACTATCAATCTGTTATCAAATATATATAAATGTTATCAAAACGCATTTTAATGCCAAAACTATATCTTAAAATATTGCATTTCCACTGAGAATAAAAGGAATATCAGCCATTTTGTTTTGCTTTGCCAGACCGACGGTCATGTGACGCCAATGCAGGCCAATAGAAAAGAATAGGCCAAAAAAAACGTAGTCATGTCACAATTTTAGAGCCGTTCTTGTGAAACTACTACATTTTGTGCTGCAGACCAACGTAGCTATTGCATGTTCTGACGTGAGACTGGGGTGGGTGTGTGTGTGTGTGTGTGTGTGTGTGTGTATATATATTATATTTTTATTAAAGTACATTTTAAATGAGCTACATTGTACACCAGTAATTAAAATGACATCAAAGTAACAGTACTTCTACTTAAGTCGATTGTTGTTTGTTATGAGTTATGAATGTTTTTGATGGTTTTACTTTGTTGGTCCTTTAGCCTACTAAAAACTACTAAAAGCCCCATCTGTGAATGTGAATCTGTGTGTTCTGTGAATGACACAAATAGAACAAAACAGAGCAGAACTAAACTCAATTAACTGCTCTTTTTTTCTCTCTCTGAGCAGATGTGATTGTGGAGCCGTGTCCAGGCAACACCAGACAAGAGGAAGCCACTTTGTTACCGATGGGACGTGTGACTCCACCCCGCCTTCTGATTTGCTACTGTGGCAAGGATGGCCCTGCCCACGTCAGAGCTGTCATGCAGCTAGGGGCCTTCGTGCAGCACCACATGGCCACTAAGGTAGACCCGACACTCGCTCTCCACGCAAACAAACCACAACATTTTAAAGAAAAAAACATGAAGCGGAGATTCACTTCCTTCATCCTTGTCAGATCACTTTATCCTAAAGCGCATATGTGTTTAAGAGATACATGGGTGTGAGAGTAACCGATATGGGTTTGGTATTTTTATCTCTGTCTCTGTCTCTCTCTCTCTCTCTCTCTCTCTCTCTCTCTCTCTCTCTCTCTCTCTCTCTCTATGTCTCTGTCAGGTGTGTCTGGACCTGTGGGACTCGCTCAGCCTGGCAGAGGAAGGTCCCATTGGCTGGCTGTGCCGGCAGCTCAAGGAGAGCGACTTCGTCCTGGTGCTCTGCTCCAGGGGCCTACACCGGCCCCTGGTTCCCCAGACACCCAGCCACAGTAACGACGTGAACGACAATGAGGAGGAAGATGAGGGAGGGCTGAGCAGCGCAGCAGCCGTCGCCCTCATCGGGGAGGAGGTGGGCCGCGCCAAGGCCCACGGTAAAGACTTGTCCAAGTACATGGCCGCCATCTTCCCGCACTCGGAGGAGACGGACATCCCCCTGGAGCTTGGGCTGGCGTCCCGCTACCACCTGCCTGGCGACCTGCCCCTGCTCTTCTCCCACCTGCATGGGGTGGCCCTGCACTCACCAGGTAGCTACCTGAAGGTGGAGCACCTGTCTGGGGAGGGGCTGGGCCGGGTCCCGGCCGGCGCAGCGCTGCTGCGGGCGATCGCCGAGGCCGGGAGGGCGGGGGAGGCAGTGGCGAGGCTGGGGGAAGAGGAGGAGGAGGAGGAGGGACAAAGGGGGAAGGAAGAAAGCAAGAAAGACTGTGTCACTGTAGAGGTGTAAGGAACCTCATGCAGCTGCTTTTGGGTCCCTGAGGTCTGCCTGGTCGCTGGGTGGGAGCTCAACGGAAGGTGTATTGAAGCTGCTGGAGGTTAATATAAATGAAAGAAATTAAGGATGGCTGGGACATCTTTAGTAAACAGTATAACTGCCGAAGTTCTCTTGTGCAAAACAGTGCACCCTCTTTTTTTTTCTCCAAACCTTGTAATGTCTTTTGTTAAAATATATATGTTTTTATATATTAAGTAGTATTATGTGCTATATGCTTGGACTGTGCAACGTTTAATAATCTCTTCGTAAACTCATACTGTGTACTCGAGGAATTTAAACACACATTAGTTATATTGCTGTGTATTTTCTATTGAATGTCTGTGTGGATGTGTAAAATAAAATAAAATACAAAAGCAATACTTTTTTTGTTTTTTTCTTTTCCATGAATCTTGCTGTTGCGCATCTTGGCGCATCTTGGCGCAGCCTTACACTACGGCGCAGACCGCCGGCTCCCAGCTGCGTTGCCAAGTTGGATTAAAACGTATATATTTCAGAAACGACTCCTACAAACTTAAAAAAAAAACCGAGCCATACAAGCGAACAGCCTTATCACATACCTAGATCCAACGAAGGTGACAACACCTCGTTGACATTTTTGACGTGTAGCCTAATACACGTTTATGTTTATGTGCGACCTCCTCAAAGCAAAGAAAATGTCCTGGGAATACGGGACGGTTGCGGGGGGGGGGGGGGGAATCTGGCAACCCGTGTTGCAGCCTTGTTCATCACTTGAACTTCCTGTGCTGCTCAGCTCTCTCTCTTGACGCGCAGCGGGGCAACATGGTGCTCGATTTGGACCAGTTCAGGACCGACAAAGGGGGCGACCCCGAGCTCATCAGGGAGACGCAGAGGAAGAGGTTCAAAGATGTCACCCTCGTAGACAAACTCATCGCCGCGGATACGGAATGGAGGAAGTGTAAGTGTCCCGGTGTCTCCCTGCGCTTGCGGGAAGGAGTTAGCTAACGTGGACGCTAATCGTGCTAGCTGTTCATTGAGTCGGCGTGGACCCACCCGGTTTCTCCGTAAATGGCCGTAGCTCTGGGTCGGTCTCCGTTCAGTCATTTCCACACCCGCTCACCTTCCGCACAGACCGGCATGTTTACGGTCCTGCTGGGTCGTTTTTGACGGGTCCAAACGGGAGCTAGTAGCGTTAGCACCGACCGGTACGTCATCCTAATCACGCCGTGTATCTGATGCAATACCTGGCGGCTCCATGACAACGCACCCTCACCCCAGCCCGGCACTGCGTCGATCCTAGTATTGATCGATTGATTGATTTCTAGATGGAGTTTATAATGAGGGGGTGTCATTAAAAATGAAAGAAAGATGCGGGATATTGAAGTAGGAAATGATGTTTCATTCGGTATCCATGGGCGCGTCTATGACTCACTGGTGCCACCATCAGCAGTGTCAGATGAAGCCCAGTGTGGTTACTCGGTGTTGATGCCTTGCAGGCCGCTTCACCGCAGACAAGCTGAACAAGGCGAAAAACCTCTGCAGCAAAAGCATCGGCGAGAAGATGAAGGTACGGTCTCAGCTGTCAACCCCCCCCCACACACACACACACACACGCGCACGCGCGCACGAGTACCAGTGCTTTTGTTTTGCTGTATACACGATCACCTTTTAACCTGTAAGCTGGATATTGGTGTGTGATAGTCAAGTCAGTTGTATTTCTATAGCCCTTTGAAACATGGTAGTCTCAAAACAGGCTTCACACAGGCCCACACCATACAACGCCACCCCTAACACTCTGTGGGGAAAACTCCCCCAAGTTCAAGGAAGTACGGTTAAATACATTTTGAACAGTTGGAGACTCAAAGGGATTCACAGGCCCACATCATACAACACCCCCTAACCGGGGCTCGGGGTTAGGGGGTGAATTCCTTTAAGTCTGTAAACTCTCCAAACCCAGATGGGAGAAACCTTGAGAAGGAACACAGAAGAGGGACTCCTCCTTCCTGGGACTAACCATTCCTGGAAGGAGGGAGTGTAATGTTTGTATAATTGTGAACAGTGATTTATGTTGTCTCTGATCGTTGAATGCAGAAGAAGGAACCGGTCGGGGAGGATGACTCTGTACCTGAAGATGCTCAGAACCTCGAGGCTCTGTCAGCTGGAAACTTTATCGGTATGACCACACACTGCATTCAACAACACGTGCACACACAGGTGTGGGTGTGGTACTAGCTAGTGTTACCCGATTTAACAACCCTAAACAACAGGGTGACGCATAGAGTTCTCACCACCTTTACTGTGACTTTTGGATAATGGTGTCTGCTAATAAAAAGTTATGCTAGAATGAAATTAATTAATAGTCAAATAAAAAATCACTTGTTACTGCTGTCAAGAGAAGTTTATTTATAAAGCACCCTTTAAACACAAAGGCTATTCATGCAGGATACTAGCCTGGCAAGCCAGACCCAATTCAGAAAGATGTAAGGTCTGGCTCAGCTCCATTGGCAGTGTGGGCGGGATAAACGGTTGTCTTTCAAGTTCCCTCTGCACGCAATAGGATAGCGCTACAACCAATCAGAGCAACGAAGAAGGTGACGTAGTCAGAGCCGTCGCTCTGACTACGTAATTAATCACAACTCCGAATACATATTTCTTTTCGAGGAAAGACTTCAGTGCCGTTCTTTTCTCAAAGAAAATGTTAACTTCAAGTCTTGAAGAGTCGCGGCCAAAGCCGAGTCGAAAGACAGCCGTTCGCCAGCAGCAGCATTCACGGAACCGTCGCAACTCTGTTGTCATGGTAGCCCGGCTTCCGACTCCGCCCCTCACGCTGTGATTGGCCTGACAGATTTTCTGTTTCCAGCACAGAAAAACGACGGAGAAGTGCTAGACCCCCCTGGCTGCAAAATAAATTTGCGGCCGCTAGGGGCGTCTAGATTTCTAGGCTAGCAGGAATCACATTTAAAAGGACTTCTCTACCTCCAGAGTAACCCCAGAGTATCTAGGACACCTTATCGCACAAGTCATCAATAATGATTGGCTTTACTACTTCCAGTGGCAGCAATTTAGAATGGACAGTATAGACAGTAGCCAATACATGAAGAGTGTGAGTGAGTGAGTGTGTGAGACAGACAGACAGACAGACAGACATTGAAGTGCACACACTATTTTTGGCCTGTTGGGTGTTTCTTGTGCATGTTACTATGTTATGTGGTTCTGTAGGCCAAACTAAGTTGGGCGTGTGTGTGCAGGCGCTGACCGTGACCCAGATCAAGGCGGTGCGTGTGCTTGTGGACGAGGCAGTGCAGCAGGCTGACAGTGACCGGCTGAAGCTGGAGGCAGAGCGCTTTGAATACCTCCGCGAGATCGGCAACCTGCTCCACCCGTCTGTCCCCATCAGCAACGATGAGGTGAGCCCCACTCATAAAGTATATAATTTATTCAGGTCAAGGCAAATCATTCGTTATTGTCAATTATTATATTTGAATGCTATTGTATTGTCATGAAACGAAGATTAATTTATTTGTCATTAGGGCTGGGTATCACTAACCTGACGCGCCAGATGGTTTGTTGCAGAGAACCATCTGGGAAGTCATCCTTGGAAACTGTTTGCAAACTGTTTGCAACTGGCACTTTCAAAAAATACTTGACAGGTGATTGGATTAACCGTCTGTCTATCGCAGGATCAGATCAACAAACCATATTACGTACTAGGAGAGCGAAAACATCTTTTCCATCGGGAAAAGCTTTCAGTGCCGTTCTTTTCTCTTCTTTTGATGAAGAAATACTCTCCAGTTCAGATATAACTGATGCTATCGCAGCATCTAGGGATGTGACAGAATAATTGGTTATTCGATTATTCATTCATGTTGGCTAATTGTTAATGGTTTTAATAAAGAAGGGCTATAATAATGAACATATTTAGCAGCGGTTTCATTTAAACGAAGGCAAAAGATGCCAAAAAGCTTTACCTACTAATAATAAGGGGTTGGTAATTCAATTAACAAGAATAGAACAGGTAGCAATCTTTTTTCCTTTTCTTGTGATCCTTGCGATTGGAAGTAGGCCTACTCTCATACTATGGAAGCAGTGTGTCTTCTGAAACAAGAGTAGGGTATCGCGACTGATTTCCTGATTCGATTCCGATTCACCAGGTCCCGAATCGATTCGGTTACGGATATTTCAATGTGCGTAATATTTTCAAAGTTACCATACCAATTTTGCTTGGATATGAAAGCGATTCTCAGAGAACCCAGAAGGACCCCTCTAACCTGGTGCATTATTAAAAGCGAAGAACCAAAGGCTGGCCACGTGAGACTAACGTGTTTTAAAGCTTCAAGAATCCACAGGAAAAGGCGTATATTGAAAGATCAATCTCAGAAATGTATGATTCGATATCCTATCATTCAAATGAAGAACGATTAAAAAAAAATAATAATAATAAATAAAGTTTTATTTTCTAATACCCAGCCCTATTTGTCATGATTCCCTGTTTTATAGTCTCAATGAATTGATTTTGTAGGACGCAGACAACAAGGTGGAGCGGACCTGGGGCGACTGCAGCGTGCAGAAAAAGTACTCCCACGTGGACCTGGTGGTCATGATCGACGGCTTTGACGGGGAGAAGGGTGCAATTGTGGCCGGGAGCAGGGGATACTTCCTCAAGGTATGATGTCACGCCTGGGTCAAGGTTCAAAAGCGTCAACTGTGTAAAAGGAGCACAAAGCATGTATGTGCTTGTTTGACTGAAGGCTCGACAAACTGAAAAGTTGATACTAAAGTGAAGTACAGGGTTGTATGTACTTGTCTCTCTGATACTGTGATGTACAAGTTAATGCTTGTAAAGTAATACTGAAGTATTTACTTTATAATGGAGATTGAATGAAGAGAGCAGTCCAATTCTGAGCACTTTGTCATTGACACACACACACGTACAGCAACACATGCATTTTTAGATCTCAAGGGCCTCTGGGGTTTTTCTTCCTTATTGTTCTTCATTATTCATGACATGGGCCTGAAAACAAAATACTTTGTCTTTGACTCTTATCTTCTCCCGTCAAATGGTTGGGGCCCCAAGAAAGGTATATTAGCCTGGTGTGTGTTAGGGTTGGGCAATATCCAAGTTTTGAAACCGCTAAAACCTCTCCCCAAAACATTGCAATTTCACAGTTCAACCTCAAAAAAAGCACATTGCATAATGAAATAAGAGCACATCTTAAAACGTCTGTTTCCAATGTGCAATGAGCTGCTCAATCTCTTCTGCCACAGGGTGGCTGGAAGCAATCGTCTGCAAATCACTTTTTCCCCATTCTTGTTTCATACATAATAAACCTATTAACAAATCCAGTATAAGACTACTAGGCATGTTCATAACTTTGTGTTGGTAGGCTAGGCCAGGCCTATTAGCCGAAAGGAATTATAAAATCAGCATTATATCTGGCGATCAGTTGCCTGACCAGCAGTTTCACCGGGAGATGGAGTGACGTTGCCAGCGAGCTATCAGCAGCAATCTCATTGTATTAAATGTTTTTTCTCAATATTCTGCATGTGTGCCGATATAGTTTATTAATTCATAGTAATTTTACCTTCCTCATTCGCACTCATCTTACCTGCTTTTTAAGGCCGTAGAGTAAGAAAGAAATCCGCCAGCACTTTATACCTCACTTTCATCAATAATATATACAATTATATAGCCTAACCTTCGTACACATATCGACCATGAAGCCATAAAGGTAGGGCTAATTTTGGGCAAAATAAATAGAATTCAATACATGCTAAATGTCATTCATTAATTCTGCCTTTATTCTCTGACACACGCGGCATGCATCCAGCATGTTGCGTGTGTTGACAAATTAACTAAAGCAAGTTTTCCGACATTAATCTTATTCTAATTTGAATGACTTCAATCGGATTTTCGTCGTCCAGACGGGCCGTTGCATTTTTAATTTTTTTTTACTAGCTCACCTGCGGTGATAGCACTAGCTGCCATTTTAGAGCCTTCACTATCTAGGCTATATAGGCTTGTGCCTCATGCTCAAGCACTTCCTACTGATTGGCTGACGTCAGTTCAAATTCTTTAGTTTCAAATGACAGCCGCAGACAGTAAGTAACACCCAAGATCAGCGGCAGTGAAATTTGAATAAGTGTGATAACAATGAAACAAGTGCGTATAGCGACATATTTTGAGACGGTATTGATATGGACCCATCATCATTTTATACAACCATTATATACCTGTTTGTGTTTTGGCGGTTGAAGACCCCAGGCTGTGCTGACGCTAAACCGCTGCGTGTGTGTGTGTGCCTTCAGGGTCCCCTGGTGTTCCTGGAACAGGCTCTCATCAACTACGCCCTGAGGATCCTCCATGCTAAGCAGTACACCATGCTGTACACCCCCTTCTTCATGAGGAAGGAGGTGATGCAGGAAGTGGCCCAGCTCAGTCAGTTTGACGACGAGCTCTACAAGGTGTGTGTGTTGGCTTCGCAGCCACCGCAGCTGCTTTCCACCTTTTTCACACTGTCCTCAAGGGGCCCTTGAGGTCAGAGCGTCATATTTGGAACAAGTTTGGGAGGTGTTTGCGAGATGGTTAAAGCTGCAGTGTGTAGGATTGAGTGACATCTAGCGGTGAGGTTGCAGATTGCAACCATCTGAATACCCCCCCTGCCCCCAACTCACCCCTTTCCTTTCCCCCTTTGCCAGTAGGTACTTCCAAAATGTTGTCACCGTCTACGACAGCATAGAGTAGCCAAGTGTCAAGTGATGGATATATTCAGATTTAGTAAATTGTATTTAGTTATATAGTCTGTAAAACTATTTGGTCATAGCTTACAAGTAAGATGGTGGTTATTATTGTTAATTATCTTCGCCACTCGGCTTGCAGCCTTGTACCTACAACTGAATCACAGCCATGCTGATATTCAGTATAACAGCACTCCCCCTTGTGTGATATTGCTTAATTAAAACATAGTTATTATATTAATATTATATTTCTGCCAAGTCCGTTCCACCTGATGTTTCTATTCTACACACTGCACCTTTAACTCGTTAATAGCGGTTAGGGTGTTTGACTCCCAGCCAAAAGGTTCTGGGTTCGAACCCCATTGTTCAGTCTTACCAGCAATCATGAGCAAGATGCGTTAACCCCCTACCTGCTCCATGATGAAGAATTCACGTCACTTTGGGAAAAGGCATCAGCTAAATGAAATGTCCAAATATTCTTCTTAAAATACCAAACTTTCAACAGTCTCGACAGTCTTTTTTTTAAATATATTTTTCTGTACATCCCAACTCTCCCTTTTAACTCCCCCCCCCCCCCCCATGGGCAGGTGATCGGCAAGAGCAGCGAGAAGTCAGACGACAACTCTGTGGACGAGAAGTACCTCATCGCCACCTCGGAGCAGCCCATCGCCGCCTTCCTCCGCGACGAGTGGCTGAAGCCGGAGGACCTGCCACTGCGCTACGCCGGCCTGTCCACCTGCTTCCGGCAGGAAGTGGGCTCCCACGGCAGAGACACGCGTGGCATCTTCCGCGTGCACCAGTTTGAGAAGGTCAGGGGTCAAAGAAGTGTCGTGGGTTTGATCCATATCTCCAAACCCGAACCCACGCGAGGGGTGGGCGGTGTTGTTGGTTTTAATAACAAACGTACTTTGCAGCTACTTCTATGTTTAAACAAGGCCAAGGGCACCCCCCCAATCGCGCCAAATTTTTAGATCACTCGCCAGAGTGGCGAGTGGTCTTCATAAATTGCTCGACAAATACAAAAATTACTCGCATTTGGCGAGTAAAACGGCTTAATTTCAACCCCTGAGTTTGACGCAGAAATCTTTGGGTTGATGTCGGTTGTTTTATTTTGTTCGATCACTGCCGATCAGACGATTATTAAAAAAGACTGAACAAAGGTAGATGAGAGCATTAAAGTTTAGATTCAACCCAACTCGCTGTTTGTATAGGGAAAACCACCACCTATGTCGTCAAACATCTGGAGTAAAGTATTCCTGGATGGTCAGTTTTTTTTGGGGACTTGCGCATTGCCAGGCGCTACCCACACTGATTGCTGTTGTCCTGGCTGTGTGTGCAGATCGAGCAGTTCATCTACGCTTCCCCACACGACAACAAGTCCTGGGAGACGTTTGACGAGATGATCGGCACAGCGGAGGAGTTCTACCAGTCGCTGGGAATTCCTTACCGCATTGTCAACATAGTTTCTGGTAGGGCACGCACACATAACATAACCACATAGAAACATAACACACATAATATAACACACACATAACATAATATAACGCACACATAACATTATATAACCCACACATAACACACACACACAACAGAAACATAACACAAAGTAATATATAACACACACATAACACAAGAACTTTAGTTACATAAGCATCTTAGAGTTTTACTTGACTGTGATGTTTACCTGTAGTCATTTAGCATAACTCCAGACTGTCTTACAACTGCCACTGAGAACTACAATCAAAGCATACATACGATACTTGAGTGAGATGCTCTGCCTGACGCATTACTACCTTTTTAGGAGGTTGTTGTGTGGAAGAACACAACATTGAAACTCATTCCATTGTCTTGATTATCGTGCCATGAGAGACACCCGACTGAGCAGAAATGTCTATTACCCTGTGTGTGTGTCCGTAATTGTGTTCTACTCTCCACATACATTTGACACTATCTTATGTTTAATCAAGTCAGGCACATTTATTTATGAAGCACATTTTTTTTAAAAAACAACCAGAGTTGACCAAAGTACTTTGGTCACTTTGGCCGTTTTAATTACCCAAGCTTGGGTAATTAAAACAGCAATGTATAGCATAAAATGTATAGCCCTTAAAATAATAAGATATAATAATAAAATGCCAGTGAGAAAGGAAAACTAGTTTTAGTCAGATACCATACTTTAAATTTCCATATACTTCTATGTAATGACCCTCAGACTGTTTAGAATGGTATTTTTAATTCAGAAGCATATCGTGATATTTATCAATATTATCAATAACGTATAAAATCATTCATAATTATCGTGATGTCACCCAGCCCTCCTCTAAAGGCGTGTGTCTATGTCTGTAGGGGCCCTGAACCACGCAGCCAGTAAGAAGTTGGACCTCGAGGCCTGGTTCCCGGGCTCGGGGGCCTTCAGGGAGCTGGTGTCCTGCTCCAACTGCCTCGACTACCAGGCCCGCCGCCTCCGCATCCGCTTCGGGCAGACTAAGAAGATGATGGACAAGGTGGGGGTGGGGGGGGCACAGCCCACCGACATGCCCATGTCCTTAAAGGGCTCCCAACTTGAACGTTGGCAATACTGGCCTTTTCAGGGTTTTTTGTGGATGAAAATGCTGTTTTAGTGTTTTAGAAGGAAGGCCAAAGTGTAGAGAAATGAGTAGTATGGGAGAATGCATGGGTACCCGCGGAGGTATTCAAAGTATTAAAAAGTGTCAATGTAGCTCTTAAATATAATTTACAAATATCTTGTATAGATATTATGTACAGGTATATTTAAAAATGTAATCTTAAATTGAACTGGTGGAAACCTGCAGATACCCTGGAATGGCTAACGTGTGTGTGTGTGTGTGTGTGTGTGTGTGTGTGCGTGTGCGTGTGCGTGCGCGCGCCTGCAGACCGACTTCGTGCACATGCTCAACGCCACCATGTGCGCCACCACGCGTGTGATGTGCGCCATCCTGGAGAACTACCAGACGGAGGAGGGCATCCTCATCCCTGAGAAGCTCCAACCCTTCATGCCCCCTGGTGAGCAGCGAGTCTTGATAAAGTAGCGTCTTATCTAAGGCTGGGCGATATGGCCCAAATCTTCCGATATAGTTCATTTAATATCTCAATAACATATATATCTTGATATAGCATGTTTTCTGGTGATTCAATAAATAAATAGTCCATTTAAAATAACCACATGGTAAAGCATATTTTTGTATACGCCTGTGTGAATTAAATACTTGACAAATGAAAAGCGGCCTTTAAAACCAGGAAAAGACAGTAATACGCCGTATCAAGATTTTAGGATATCCATAATCTAAGATGATATCTAGTCTTGTATCACAATGTGAGCAGAGAACACACCAGAAACGTGAGGGTATATTGTATATTAGGCTGGGCAATATGGAAAAATGTATTATGATAATTATGGGGAATTTTACACGATATCGATAAATATCGATATCGACTAAAACTAGTTTTCCTTTCTCTCTGACGTTTCAAACCTCATATTTGATCATTTTGACGGCATATCTTATCGTAATTTTTGCTATAAAACCAGGTATCATCACGATTATTATTGCTAAGCCCCATCTGTATATTACAGTACAGGAACTTGTACAACATGTACAACCGTTTGACCTGTACCCCCTACACCCCCCCCCCCCCCCCCCCCCCCGTACACAGGCATGACCGAGATGATCCGCTTTGTGAAGCCGGCGCCCATCGACCAGGAGAACGCCAAGAAGACCAAGAAGCAGGAGGGGGGCAAGAAGAAGAAGCCAGACCCCCAGGACCTGCCCGCTGGTGTGGAGAACATGTCCGTCAATGACTCATAAGACCCGCCACCACTCCTCCTCCACCTCTCGATGGACAGAGTAGAACCCCTCCCTCCGCCCCATGTTAGTGATGCTTCTGAGGAGAGGTCGCCTGTAAACGTGGGTGTTAAAGGCTACCTCCTTTTAACTCCTTCATCCTGAGTTAATTGGAAGTCAAGAGGGCTCTACCCTGTCCGTCTTGCTCGATCCATTCTCCATCCATCTCTCTACTCGTTCATCTCAAGGCGCCATCTTTCCCTCCCTCCCTCCCGCTGCCTGGGTCACACTCAAACAAAACAAAAAGGGATGTCTCCTTCTCTCCAGGCTCTGTTCCCCCGTTTCCATTGGCTCTTCCCCTCCAGGACCACACCGATCAGAGCCGCCTCACCACACCCAGCTCTCTGTCTCTGTTTCTCTAGCACTCTTGCACCCAAACATTGGCCCAAGACAGTGTAAATGGTACAGAGGTACAGCAGGCTAGTTGTGGAATATTCACCAGATCAACAGCAGCAGTCGACACATCACACCTTCAGTACATGAACATGTCCTGCAGAGCGCTGCATTCAGTCGTCAAACGATGCCTTTGATTCAGAGTGGTGTATGTGTTTGTTTGTTCACTTTGGCAATATTTTGGCTATGATGTAGTCACTGTATTATTGCTAGGCTGTAATTCCTAGATATGAAGGTGGCCTTGGGTGTTTTAAGATGTTACCTTTGGGCCTTGGTTGAACACCACATTACATTTGCCAGCACTTATTTTCCACCATGGTTGCTTGACGTCATTGTACTACAATTATCTATGATTGATGCATTGACACGTCTGTCTAATCGCTAGTATGTGTATGTGTGTATATATATAATATATACACATACAATTAAGCATTAAAGGTGGCTCATGGTAAATAAAATAAAGACAAACAGTGAATACCTTGTGCGCCTTCTATTTTTTGTCAATTTGAAGAGCGAACGGGTCTGGCGCTGCGCTTATGTCCCATCTAGCTCCCTCGTCTTGACTTTTGGCACCAACAAGTTTCCTCCCGGTACCATGACTTCAACGACGATCCAAGACCCGCTAACTAAATAAAACCTGCATTTCCGGTTTGTGTGAAGATGGGTGTGATGTTCTGGCCTCAGTTTTACTCGAGAGCATCGTGAGGCTCTAGTCCCCTGTCTTATGCCCCTCACCAACAGGGTCTCGAAGATGGAGGGATTAATTGTGTGTACCCTCGTGTGTACATTTTGATGAAAATACTTGCCTTTATTCTGTATTTCACATGTTCTTCTAATGAACACATACCTACATGGGTGCAGATCCCCGGGGTGGGGGGGGGGGGGGACATGTACCCCCCCCCCCCCCCCCCCCCCCAATAAAAATACCCTAAATTATTCAAAATTGAACAAATGTATTTTCAGACTTAACATTCTTCAAATGTTAGATTCACATCTAAAATGAAATGACTGAAATGGTGGAACAAATAATGTTTGACAAATATATTTCTGACTCCACATTCCATCGCTGGTGTCCTCCCCAACAATGCAAATGAATGGGTAGTTTATTACACAGACGCTGATGACATCAGCAGGCTTGAAAAAAATGACCCCCCAATCTTTCTCTCAGCTCTTGAAAGTGGCTGCAGCCTGAGGCTCTGGTAATTAATAATAAATTAATCAGATTT
Source organism: Merluccius polli (assembly GCA_030340625.1). NCBI lineage: Eukaryota > Metazoa > Chordata > Actinopteri > Gadiformes > Merlucciidae > Merluccius > Merluccius polli. The sequence goes on from JAOPHQ010000489.1 coordinate 18,761, forward strand.
TGTTGGGTCAACTTGTGTTGTGTTTATTGTGCTCATAGATGTTTGTTTGTTTTAGAACTGTTTACCAGTGTGACATAGCCGAATTAGGTTTAGAATTACCAGTCTGGAGAATGGAGGAAAGACGCGAAGCCAATGGATACAAAATATAATTTATTTACTTTTTTAGTATAAAAGACACAAGACATAAGCAAGAACATGGGCCCACAATTGCACATACAAATTACGAGTCAGGCTACCTTTGCTTATCCAGATGAATGCCCTACCTCCTGGATGATAAATCCCTGTAGAAATAACAACATGCTTTTCACTCCAAACCAACAAAAGAAAAACTTAAAACTAAACTTAAACAAACTAAACAAAATAACGCAGTACACACATGCAAAAAGGGAATTAACACCACTAGAGGGGGATAAATCCAGCCACCAGCAGGGGAGGAAGCCCGCAAGCGACAAGGCCACCACCACTGATTTACAGCCCAGCGTTATAACAAAACAAAATGACAAAACAACGAACAACACCCAAACACCACCACATGAACACGCACACACCCACACCCACACCCACACACGCACACACTCCGATCCGAAACCCCCAAGCAAGCGGCCCTCCAGCTAGCGGTTGCTAGTAGCCACCTGACAGCCAGCCGAGCCTAGACGAGAGGCCGGAGAGGGGAGATGCGACCTCACGACAGCGAGGGGATCGGGCCGCACAGCAACAAGGGAACAGAACAGCAACAGCATGAAATGCAACAGACCCTGAGAGGAGTAGATAGTCATTACACCAATGTTGCACTAATTTATAGAATTGACTAAGGGGACGGAACACCTACCGTATGACGGAGACAGAGAGAGAGAGAGAGAGAGAGAGAGAGAGAGAGAGACGGAACCCAGACAGAGGACCACTGCGTCCGAACACTGTAAACAGCAACGTAATTCTACATTAAGCCATCTTATATAATAATAATTAACCAATATCCAGTCGAGAAGCTAAGCAGGCTAAGCAGGGTCGGGCCTGGTTAGTACTTGGATGGGAGACCGCCTGGGAATACCAGGTGCTGTAAGCTTTTTGTTTTTCAACATGGGCTCCGACGGAGGTACAACTCATCTCACTGCCATCTAACTCTTTTGACTGACCAGCACTTACGATGGTGAAGGAGCAGATATAGCGTAGGCTACAACAGTGCGTGCCCCCCCCACACACACACACACACATGCAGCGCTTTCAAATGAATGAATAATTCCCCCCTATAGGGGGCGTCAGCTGTCCAGACCCAAGCACATATCTATCGCCGTATGAACGTTGGTATTGGGAATCCGACTGAATGCATTGCTGTCGTCGAGATTGAACTAATTGTTGTTTTTCCAAATGTGAAGCGCTGTGCAACGTGAACATTCAGCATATAAGTCGTCTTCTATAAAAGCCAATGTTGCGGCAGCAACAAATGCTTACGGCCATACCACCCTGAACACGCCCGATCTCGTCTGATCTCGGAAGCTAAGCAGGGTCGGGCCTGGTTAGTACTTGGATGGGAGACCGCCTGGGAATACCAGGTGCTGTAAGCTTTTTGTTTTTCAACATGGGCTCCGACGGAGGTACAACTCATCTCACTGCCATCTAACTCTTTTGACTGACCAGCACTTACGATGGTGAAGGAGCAGATATAGCGTACAACAGTGCGTGCCCCCCCCCCCCCCACACACACACACACACACATGCAGCGCTTTCAAATGAATGAATAATTCCCCCCTATAGGGGGCGTCAGCTGTCCAGACCCAAGCACATATCTATCGCCGTATGAACGTTGGTATTGGGAATCCGACTGAATGCATTGCTGTCGTCGAGATTGAACTAATTGTTGTTTTTCCAAATGTGAAGCGCTGTGCAACGTGAACATTCAGCATATAAGTCGTCTTCTATAAAAGCCAATGTTGCGGCAGCAACAAATGCTTACGGCCATACCACCCTGAACACGCCCGATCTCGTCTGATCTCGGAAGCTAAGCAGGGTCGGGCCTGGTTAGTACTTGGATGGGAGACCGCCTGGGAATACCAGGTGCTGTAAGCTTTTTGTTTTTCAACATGGGCTCCGACGGAGGTACAACTCATCTCACTGCCATCTAACTCTTTTGACTGACCAGCACTTACGATGGTGAAGGAGCAGATATAGCGTACAACAGTGCGTGCCCCCCCCCACACACACACACACACACACATGCAGCGCTTTCAAATGAAA
>JAOPHQ010000490.1:0-18122 GCA_030340625.1 Merluccius polli
TTAAACATACAAGAGCACACAAGGTAGGAGACATTTAAACAAGGGCAAGCAAGGACTGAGATGCATACTATTTTTCAGCCTTATTCCTTCTTTCCATAATTTTCAGTGACTTAAAGTAATTGGCAAATAATATTCATGAATAAAATATAAGAGGGAATACTGCCTTTCCCACTGACAAGTATGCATATGATATTTACCCAAAATGATCACAAGGTTAACGACATCTGAGATGTTATATAATGGTATAGCGCTGATACTACTAAAATAGGACAAGATAGATAGAAAGAAAAGGACCGTCTCCTTAATGTGACCTCTATGTGACCCTGAACAGAGCATGAGTTAAAGACCCCAAAGTGTTTTTGCTTAAAAACCCAGACTAGTTGTTCTGTTGTCACATTTTTCTATCCAACAAAACAACATCATCAACTTTTAGAGAAGGTAAAGAAGGTACACTCACAGAATACCGCATACCGCTTTGTATCGGTCGAAGTAAAGGAATGGGAATTGCTTTTACGAATTTTGTCAAAGCCTTTTCTTGAAACGGTAATCTTATAGTTTTCTGGTGAAATCCTCAAAGGAAGCTACATGAAGCTATGTGAGGCTACATGTTTGCTCAGCGCTAACAGCCATGAGTCATGCTGAACAATGAGCTTTGGGGCCTCCTGATTCTTCCACGTCTCGACACAGCTTCACACCCCTGCACCCACACACACACGCACACACACACACACACACACACGCACACACCCAACCAGTGATGTATACATAGGCACAAGCACACTCACCCAAACAGTGATATATACATACGCATACACACACACACACACACACACACACATGCTCACTCAAGGTGATGCATACAAACGCACACACAGGCCCCCCCCCCCCCCCCCCCCACACACACACACACACACACATACACATACACACACACTCACCCAAAGTGATGCATACAAACGCACACACAGGCCCACACACACACACATACACACACACACACACACACACACACACAAATACAGACACACACACACACACACTCACCCAAAGTGATGCATACAAACGCACACACAGGCCCACACAGGCCCACACACATACACACACACACTCACCCAAAGTGATGCATACAAACGCACACACAGGCCCACACACACACACGCAAACACACACAAACACACACACACACACACTCACCCAAGGTGATGCATACAAATGCACACACAGGCCAACACACACGCACACACACACACACGCTCACCCAAAGTGATGCATACAAACGCACACACAGGCCCCCACACACACACACACACACACACACACACACACACACACACACACACACACACACACACACACACACACACACACACACACACACACACAGCAGAGTATCTTTGTTACTTGCCATCTTCTGTAATTCAAGGTTAAAAAAAACCGCACTCTTTAGTTCTGGTCGGAGCTGTTGTGCTGTTGCGGTCTTGTTTCCTATTTTTTTTTTTACACTTTTTTGTTTGTTACACTTTTGTCCGTGAGTTACGCCTCCGCCGACTTCAAACTTGTATTCAATACACAACAAAACACAAAAGAAATTCAGGTAATTCCAAAAACGGTGGGAAAAGCGGGTCCCTGTTGGACAGAGAGCTCAGGACGGCGAGCTTTGCCTCCTCCTCCTCCGCCGCCGCCGCCGCCGCTACCTGTTCGTCCCGCCGCGGCCCCCCGTGGATCGCGGTTCACCACTCGGTTCCCATCCACCATCATCCACAGGCCGCCTCTCATTTATCCTCCTCTGTCTCCTGCGAGAGCCCTGTGTCTTATCACAAGCCTGCACACTGCTGTTGCAGCCTGCATGTGATTATGTGTGTGTGTGTGTGTGTGTGTGTGTGTTTCTTGAGGAGAGGGGGGGCCTATGTGATTAAGTAGGTGCCTGTTTTTGTGTCTAAGTGTGTGGGTGTGTTGGAGGTGGGTCTGTGTGTGTGTGTGTGTGTCTTGATGGGGGTTCTGTGTATAAGTAGGTGGATTGGTTTGTGTGTGTGTGTGTGTCTAAATGTGTGTTTGTGTTTGTCAGCGGTGGGTTTTGTGAGTATTAGCATGTGTGTGTGTGTGTGTGAGTGTGCATATCTGCTGGTGTGTGTCTCTGAAATTTGCTGGAGGAGGGTCTGTGGGTATGTGTGTGTGTGTGTGCATGTGCTGGAGGGGGTGTGTTTGTGTGCATGTGTGTGTTTGTATGTGTGTGTGTGTGCATGCGTGTGTGTATATAAGAGGGGAGTGTCAGTGCGTATGTGTGTGTTTGCGAGAGTGAAATCTTAATTGGACCATGCACTGTCTGCATGCTGACTGGCTTTGTAGCTTAACCGAACATCTGCGGACCCTCAGACATCCAGCCGAGTGATTGATTATATGTCAAACGTGTGTGTGTGTGTGTGTGTGTGTGTTTCTGTGTGTTGCGTCACTGTGTTCGCACATCCTTGTTTCATTCTGATTGCGACACAAAGGTGTGAACAGGTGGACCCAAAAAGCAGAGGACTCGGGAGACAGGTAACGATAAACGATTCTTTTACACCGAAAGATGAACAAAGGTATTCGCCATGACTTGACACAAAAGAACATAAAGCTACTGACGCGGACTAAGGAAAACTACGAGACTGTGAACATATGTAGGAACTTGGCCATGTCATGTGGAAACTGAACACGAAACAAATAAACTGAGGAACATTTATACACATGGTGGACCACATGGAGGACTAACAGGTTTCATTTCACAGGTAAAGGCACCTCAGACTCAGGACTCGCCAAAGTCAGGCTTCGGGAACAGGGCTAGGTAGCTGGGGAGAGCGAGGCCAGGGGGGGAACTGGAAATCAACTGAATGCAAATGAATCACTTCAGAGCGATCCTCCCGGTCACCCGGAGCTCAATAGGACATGAGCACCTTTTAACCGAAAGTTGGGCTCTGACAAATGAACCCGCTTGTGAGAGCTAAGGCTATGAAAATCTAAGGAAAAAATGTGACACTCCTCTGCCCCTCCTCTTGTCTAAGGGCTACAAAAAGTGGCCTCACCGCTTCCCTTTTCAAGAACCGATGCCCCAAACGCCTTTTCTCATCTCATCGACGAGCAGCGCGGCCATTGGTGCAAACGGGCATTTGAAGCCCCCCCACTTCTGCCGGACGACAAGGAGACGATGTCACGTCGGCGACTTTGGGTAACCCAGGCGTCTCCTCGGCTGTGGAGCGGAGGTCGCCGAGTCGGACGAGGCTCCCTTTTCGGACGGACGGACGGGGGGGGGGGAGAATCGCCGGAGCCAGGAGCGATGACAGAGCCCTCTCCAGCTGGCGCGGGATCGCGAGACGCGGGGGGCCGCTGGCTCTGCGACGATTTCCGAGAAGAAGGTCTGATGGATCAGACCCTGGCCCCGGTTCAGCTCGGCAGCTCGGGAGCCTGCGGAGCTGGTCCGCCTCCGCCGGGGTCCATGTCAGACTTATAGTCTCCCGAAAACAAAAGGTGTGGACAGGTGGACCGGAAAAAGCGGAGGACCCCGGGGGGGGACAGGTGAGGATAAACGATTCTTGTGCTTTCCTTTCACACACAAAAAAGACGAACGAAAAGGCCTTCGCCGTGACTCGATACAAAGGAGCGTGAAGCTATAGTCCTGGACTATGGACTACCTACGAGACTGTGAACATACGTAGGACCTTGACCACGTCATACGGAGACCAAGCATGACTTATTAAAAAAGAAAATTAGGCTAAAAGGCAGAACAAAACTGAGGAGGACATCTGCTGGACACACTGAGGAAGGATGTGTATTACGCCCTGTTGTGCATCGTGACTCACTTCTCGCTGTCAGTTTTATGATCAACCTCTAAACTCCAGGTAAGCTGCGACTTGTAAATCTCGCTCATCTCCCCTTGTGTGTGTGTGTGTGTGTGTGTGTGTGTGTGTGTGTGTGTGCCGCATGCATGTGTGTGTGTGTGTGCATGCGTGTGTGTCTACTTTCTCTGACTCGGGACACCCGAGCAGCGATTCGCTTATACGATGAGATTACAGTCACCTTGGGTGTGAAACGCCGTATATTACCTCATCGGAGATAAAGAGAGAGCCAATTACATGATGTAGCCGAAAGCCGCGTGCCTGGGAGCAGATGGCCGGTTTAAACACCGACAATTCACGATAAGTCGGCGTGTGTATGCGTTCGAGTTAAGAGGGGGGGGGGGGGGGGAAGCTGTTTCTGTTGTATTGGTCTGTCAGCCGGGGTCCCAACGCGGCAAACGTGGAGCATTTGTAACGGACCGGATGGTAGCGCTAGCTAGCTTACCAGACGACAGGAAAAGGCAAACATAATAGCCGATAGCGGCATAAACGATAGAGGCGGTCGGACTGGGGGACAGAGAAGATGGCGTTCGACTGACGTCAACCACGAAACAAAAGAAACCCCGCCCTCAACACATATAGAGCCCCTTCTCCCGCCAGACCACCACCCCTTGTATCTATATATATCTATATATATCTATATATAGATATACAGTATATAGATATTTACTACTACTAATACTAATAATAACGTTAAGGCCTCTTAGCCAAGGTAACATAGGCCTTCAAGGCCATGCGATGGGGACCTTCCTCAGAGCGAAGGCGACTTGTCTCGCTGCAGGGCGACATGGCCGTAGTTTTCCTCGCCAGCCGCTGTGTTAACGCTAACCACTTGTCTATTATTATACGCTCTTTAATCATATCCAGAAGCTTCTTTTCATGCAGCTTTTTACAGTGGTTCCCGTATCGATTTGCCTGCCAGTTGGATCACACTCACAGCCTGAAGAGATGAGCAGCGGCTAACGCTGTGCAGGCCGACTGCGAACGCTCCTCGCCATGCGGCCGGTCACATGGTGCGTCGGGTTGTCGTGCTGAAATTAAACACCTTTTTGAGCTGGCTTTTCATTTTAATGTGGAGCTAAAGTTATAGCCTTAGTTTTTTCATTGTTTTTCATAGTTTATTAATATCATTGTTTTATCGTTGTAATGTTTACTATGTGAAGCACTTTGGGCTGTGTGTTTGTATGACAGGTGCTGTATAAATAAAGTTGAGTTGAGTCGAGTTGAGTTGTTAATTGTTAATGTCCCTTTTTTTAAATCAGATGTTTTCTTCTTTTTTTTTTATGTACCCACCAAATATCGTCTGTGCTTTAATACAGCGATGACTATCTTGTTGGACTTGCAAATAAATACGGCACCGGAGGGAATCGGGACATGCTCTCAATGCTGAGTGCATAACGCGCCGTTTTAACAAATACAACAAATGTTAGGCAACGTCTATTACGAATTCCTGCGATGGGGTAAAAGTTAAATGTAAGAGATTTGGTTTTGCCATCCGCTGCTGCTGGCAACACAAATCCGTAATGTCTCCAACGCGTTTCCTCTCCGGTTCTTTAGCGGCATTAAGTGGTATGGATTCAGCCGTAAAGCGAGGAAACGTCTTATAGTGCTTAACGGAGACGAGGCTCGTCTTTATATGAACCTGTCGCCGGGAGCGACGTCGGATCCTTGTATTGGCCGCGTTTAAGTGTATACCTGTCAAGCCTCCCGGTTTTTCCAGGGATCCCCCCCCCCGTATTTTACCCTTCTTCTCCCCCGCTGTCCTCCCGTTTAAACATTTTCCTGTAAATCTCCCGTATTTTACCGCCTAATTGCAGTCACTTGTAGGCGGTTAACCCCGGTCCTTGTTGCGCTGATATTTTAAAGCCAGTGGTTTGCCAAGCGGTGATTTGTAGGATTCACTGTGTGTGTCCTCTGGTCTAAAAGTAAGGGGTGTGTGGACAGGGGTAGGGGGTGGTGGGACGGCCCGGGGCGGAGCGCCGGGAAAATGTCCCTTATTTTTCAAATCCCAATGTTGACAGCTATGCTTGAGCTTTGTGCGTCGACTGGTGTGTGTGTGTGTGTGTGTGTGTGTGTGCACAAACGAGTGGACACTTAAAGGTGTCACCCTGACTTAACCTCGAATGTACAGCGCTGCTACCCTCATCTCAAACGTACCTGCATGTGCATGTGCTTGTGCATGTGCATGTGCTTGTGCTTGTGCATGTGCGTGTGCGTGTGCACGACCGCGCCTCACGTGTCCAATGTCCACCTATGTCACCCTCTCAATTTGCGAAGTCAAAAAATAAATACGAATAATTACAGCAATGGATTTTTTCCTCCGAAATTGAAATGAAATTAATGACATGGAGAAACCCAGACGATTTTATGATAAAAAAAGGTCATGTTTATACCCAAACACAGAGAGCTTGACAATTAACCGTTGTTTAATTCACCAAAATAGTTGATAATAATGCTTGTAATCACACTGGATAACGGCGACACGAACAATACTACCACAAAAATGAACCGCCTTCACATAAGCCCATGGATATCTGGCGGAGGTGGATCCGAAGCTCCTTGACCATAAGCGCGGCTTTTTCATAACCTCATGTTGAGTGGCATCACTCATAACCCCCCCCCCCCCACACACACACCCACACACACACACACTTGTGTTATGTAAATTGTGTTGTGAGGGTGAGCGATGACCAATCTCTCATTCACGCTGTTAAGGCCTCTTTAAACACTACAAGTTATCCGAGGGTTAATCCCTCTCGAAGGCGAAGTCTTCCCAGAGAGGCCAATCATTTTCCGGACTTGACCGGTTACAGTCGATGAGCAAACTCACAACAACAGAGACGTGGTGAATAGTGAGTCCATAGTGAGCGAGCGGTAAGTGGCATAATAACAGCGGATAGCGATTTCAATTCTATATTATAATTGATCGTGTTTATACTGACAAACTCGTGGAGAGACCCTAATGGATTAATGAGACCTTTTAAAGTAGCAGTGAGTAATACAAATGGGCCTGATCGCGTTCAAAGACCGGACCGGAGCGAGACAAACTCATTTTTTGAAGAAGTCTGAGCCATGAATCAAAATGAAGCCGCACTCAAATCGGCATCTAATACATTCGAATGGAAAGCCAATAAGATCCCACGGCTCAATCCTCGGTAGACTTTGATTGAAAGCGTTCATTGACACCGAATATACCCACAACAGAGAAATGTTATTTGTCACAACTAGTGCGGCACCCGTTCAAAATGTGCCTGTTCAGAGCGGGTCGATTGCTTGGCCTCCGGTGCTGCTGCTGCTGTTTGCAGCTTTTTTTTTTTCGCGAAACCGCTCATCCATACAAACCTCACTCTCTAGACACTCTCGCCCAAGAAAGTCCTGGGGTCCGCGGCAATACACACCCGCCAAGGGTGAAGTCAATCGGATGACAAAACATACATGCATGACACACACACACACACACACACACACACACACACACACACACACACACACACACACACGCACCCATCCATCCATACATGCATACACACCCATCCATCCATACATACACACATACACACCGAGGCTCCTTTCCATTTTAGTTAGATTGCAGTGTAACACGACTGTGACAGTTTAATTAAATGACTTACTTACAGTAAACGTTCAAAAAGTAATCCTTACTGCTCAAACTGGTTGGGAAAATCAACCGTTACGACTCTTTTTCTCTCTACTGTTGCGTACTCATGTCAGTACATTACAACGTTATAATTATAACAGTACATTACAGGATTGTGAGATTACTATGGTAACACATTTTGCTTCTGCGGCATTGGCTTAGTCATATATACACACACACACACGTGTGCTAATTCTTTACCGCATTTTCACTATAAAGACTTCAGGGAGATATATGCAGAAAGTGCTGTTACTGTATATTCCCATATCTTGGTCATGTATCCCGGTTATTATATACATTATCGCCTTTCAGTGCTCAACACACAGCTGTGCGAGCCGCAGACTATCGACATCGACGGCGCAGGGAGAGAGGGCGGATAAACATAAACGTAATCATGGCAAAGTAGCAGAAAATACAAACGGAGACATCGCCATCCACCACGCGAGAACAAGGCAGCGCTGGTAAAGCTCATCTCTGCGGCTTCTCCCCCCTCATGCCTATTCATCTTGTTTATTCGGCTCAGCGCTAGCCAAGGTGGCGACAGACTGTTCCTCTTGTTCAGCCTTGGTGTGTGCGTGTGTGTGCGTGTGTGTGTGTGTGTGAGGCATGCGCGTGCGTGGGCTCCATGTGAACACGATGATGGATGGATCGGACGGACAAATCAATACAAAAGGCCTGTCATTGGTACTACAGCCCAATTTAGCTCCACACATCTGCTCCGCCAGTATATCCAGCAGAGAGACAGAGGGACGGATAGAAAGACGGATGGATTTTGGTTTTTTTTAGTTGTTTTTTTTTAACTTCATATTGCCAATATTTCTAATTAAATGACTGTTTGGCAGAAAAGCCGATCTTCAACCCAGACCGTATCGGCCGTCGTCCCCTGCGTGACATCGTCTCAGTAAACTTCTCCACATCTTTGCCTTGCGTCATTGTCTTCTCGATCCATCAAAGCGTTTCTTTCTTTCTTTCTGGCGCCGGGGTTTTTTTTTTGGTTTGTTTGTTGCTGTTGTTGTTGTTGTTATTGTTGTTGTTTTCAGCTCAAATTGTTAATTCGGCTAACGGCGAGCTAATGGCGGTTCTGTGGCGGTAAGTCCGACTCGGAGCCGCCAGCGTGTTGAAGTGCCGCCGCCATATCGCCTGTGGGCAGTTTCTTTTTGGTTGAAAGCAAATCAAAAAGCCAACAGAGACGCCCTGTTGCTTTTGAATGCTTATGATTATTCAGGTCGTAGCGGGTTTTCACATTTTATTTTTTTTTACTCTCCTCGGAAAAAAACATGCAACAGGGGGAAAAAACCAACCACAATGAAACAACTACCAACATTGGTACTTGCACCACAGTTCAGTCCAGCCCCCCCCCCCCCCCCCCCGCTGACACATACAGGATTAATTAAAAAGGAGTCTGGCAATAAGAAAACAATAGAGACCAAACACAAAGTCGAGTCGAGTTGAGGGTCTGGGCACATTTTCTGAAATTCCCCTTCATTGACACATTTGGCGGTGAACAAAAAAAATAGGCCACAAAAGTGAATTTTTAAGACCGTGACTACCTGAACCGTTACGACGTGTGAAAGCACGGAGGCGCATGGCGCGTCTTGCAGCAAACGCACACACGCACGCACACACACACACACACACACACACACACACACACACGCACGCACACACACACACGCACACGCACACACACACACGCACACGCAGACACGCCCCGGCGCCAGTGACCACGCTCCTCCCCGTCGAGAGATAGCGACGACGCTAACCCTTCGCCGACGTTAAGCCTCTCGACGCTAAGTCCATTTCCCCCCCCCGAGACGCTGGGTCTGAAAATGTGTGTTTTCAGCACCAGTGCCCCCCCCCCCCCCCCCCCCCCACCCACCCCATCCTCTTCCTTTGCTTTTAATGCTTTCTGCCTTTTATACATTCGAGGATGGAATTAAGTGACTGAAAGGGGCAGTAACTTGATGAAAACGCCACCGGCAGCCGGAGCAAACGCCCCGTGTGCGTCGATGTGTGCTTGAATTGGAATTTGCATTCAAAGTGTGAGTCATTTATAGTCATTTATTTCATCCCAATCCCCCAGAACCGCACAATTCATCTCCCACTGTCACGGTTCGAAATCCCCAAGACATTGGTGTTTTTATTTTTATTATTTTGTAGTTTTTTGCTGTAGCGGTAGTAGTTGAAGTGGTAGTGGTAATAGTAGGAGTAGTATGTGTGTTTTTATGTGTATTTATCATTTGCCTCTCAGGGATATGTGCTTTTGAGACATGATGTTTTGTATGGCGGCGCCCAGATTGACAGTCTGATCAGGGAAGGTGTACATTAAGGCGGCCCTGCGCTGTCACTGAGTGCTGAGTTCATGCTTAAAGTAGCACAAATCAAGCGAGAACGCTAAATCAACAAATAAAAAGTGGCGCGCTCAAAGTGGCCGCCGAGGAAGGGGGGAATAATCTATCAAACATAAATCACACTTATGTATAAATTGGGATAAAAAAAAAAACATCCCGCACAAAGCAACAAACAAAAAGTACTTTAGCGAAGCGCGGCGCACATGATTAGGCGTCCGCTTGGCATTTCGTGGATGCACTTTCTGCAAGTAACTAACTAAGTAAAGTAAATGAAATGTTTTTTTGTGTCAAAAGTTTTCCATCGATATGTAATATATGTAAATATTTACACATACCTTTCAAACTATTTCAAATAGTTTTTTTGTTTTCATATCATTTATGCGACTCATCTGCAATTTGTATTCATACAAATGAGAGACAGAATGATTTTTTAAGGTACAATTAATTAAAAAAAGACATGAAGGAAGTGGTAATGGGGGCGATAATGTATTGTGCGTGGTTATTCGTGTAAACAACACGAATAATAACCGCGGTTAGCAAGTAAAAACAATACATATTCCCACGTCTATATGTAGCGGTCTATTACAGCCACCAATTAAGGACAGAACCGGATCTAATTGCACCGGAGGCATGAACATCAATGCTCTGCAACGTAAAAAAAAAAACCACAACACCAATTATATCACTTTGTTCAAGGCGGCATCTGCCTAATCTAATTAGTACTTGGCTCGGATTTAGACTAGAAAATGTATGGTTCACGGAGTCCGCGACAACGCGTGTGTCCTTTCCGACTCGTCTGGTCCGGAAGCATGTTTTGTATCCTGCGTTCACCGGGATGACATATAGGTGCATGCGATGTGCCTCCAACACCCCCCCCCCCACACACACACACACACACACACACACACACACACACACACACACACACACCCCCACGCTGTTTAATTTGAGGACATTCACCTTCAATTGCCGCAATGTCTTCCTCGCTGTGTTGCCGTGGTAATGAGACCATTTCTCAATTAGCCGTTAAGCGCGGCTGACGTCCCTGGCATGCAGGTGGGCCGGCGCTCCGGAGAGAGAGAGAGAGAGAGAGAGAGAGAAACCTAGTGATAGGGAGATGAGTGATAAGATAAGATGATTGTACATCAGGCCCGACGCGAAGAAACAAGATGAGAAAAATTACGTCAAAATGAAAACTATTTACATCAAACCGCCGACCGCCGGGGCATCGCGTGTTTTCAAATCGAAAAACATTTACGCTTGATTTCCGTCGTTACCCGGCTCGATCGCTACGGGAGAAGCCGGCGAACGCCAACACTGAAGCAATTTGCGAAAAAATAATGGCGTCTGCACTACACTGTAGACTGTAGACTGTCACGTCGGTAGCCAGGAACACAGGAGAAGGACCCAAATGCAGAGACGGAGAAGGAGGCAGGATGATCTTGCAGTGAATTTAATAAAGAGACTTACAGGTACAGGTAGACTGGCAGGTACAAACTCCACACAGGGTACCAAACCGCAGGAAACACAGGACCATAAACCGACTAGTAACTGGGGAACGAACTGACAAAGAACAAAACATGTGAACCAGGATATAAAGACTCTCATGAATAAGAGTATGTTTGTATGTGTTTATGTAACTGTTGTTGTTTTGTTTTTGTTTTTTTCTCTCTTTTATGTTGCATGTCTTGCTATTGGGTCTAGAGCCTGTAATAAAGTTTATATATATATAAAGGGAGTGGCCGACGAGGGAACGAGGTGCGGGTGAAACGAGGAGCAGGCGAAACTAATCAGGGAAATCACAAGGGGCGGGGAAAAAAACACAAAGACGGGAAGTGAAATCAAAACATGACACGTGAGGTGTGAACTACCAAAATAAAAGCATAAACAAAGTCCTGAAAATGTCCGTAAGAGACAGAAACACGGGGGAACAGAGGCAGACCGTGACAAAAACGGTGTGAATATTAAAAGTCAGCTCATGCGAATCTACTCCCTGCCGAAAATCACCATTCGGTCATCTCAACAATGGCCAACTCCTATAGGACGGCCTCTTGGGTAGGACCCGCCCCTTGTGTGAGTACACTGTTTACCGCATGTTTACTACAACGCTGCGTCTTTAAGCGCACAATGGCGTTATTAAATGGGGGGGGGACACTGAACACACAAACATCCTTTGTATCTTTGTTTGTTGCCAGGAGGATGTTCCCATCTCAGACATGGCGGCGGCGCCAGGGGAAGCGGGTGGCGTTTATACATGCCAGGTTATCTGATGATCTCATATCTGATAAGGTTATCTGTCCTGCAGGAGGTGTTTAAGTCGTCATATTTCTCTGTTTTAGATAGATAGAGAGATACAAACTTTATTTATCCCAATGGGAAATTCAGGGTCCAAGTAGCTTAGAGACATAGATACATCACACATAACATACAACATACAACATACAACAAGCAGGATTGCAAAAAGGAAGTTTCTAGGAATACAATCAACAAATAAGAATAAAGATACTATACACTAGACAATAATGGTGAAGATACTTAAGAGAAAGATACTAAATAACAGACAACAAACAAACAAGGTCCACATTAATGTGCTGAGGCAGTGTGATAAGGGTGACAGGCGTGGTTTGATGAGGTGCAAAGAAACCCGAATAAATAGGAATTATATTTACTATTGTGTATTTTCCGGAAGAACATCCGTTCAGGCGGACAGGGAAGGAGAGGAAAGTTCTGGAGAGGAAAGTTGTGGAGAGGCAAGCGGTGGCGCGTCAGCAGCAGCCGGCGACGGCCGAATCCTCGGGAGCATCTGCTGGGAATGCAGCGGCGGTGGCGGCGGTGGCGGATGACAGGAAAGGATTTTGACAAGACAATGGTTTATAATTGTGTGCAGCGGAGCGGACTTAAGGCTGCAGCTAATTGCATTTTCATTTGAAATGAGGTCACGCGTAGATCACGCGTGTGTTGTAACGCGGGACGGGAATCGGCAGGGACCTCGCGGCGATGCGACGTCCCGAAGATTGTTGAGCGCAGATACGACATGTGTTGCGATCCTGTACGTATTACAACTTTGAGCTCTACAAGGTTGATGCAAATTGACTATAGACGAACATACCTGTGTAGAATGGTACCATACACTTAAAAAATTAAGTCAGCCTGAAGATAAGTGTTGAGGAACCAAATAATCACAATAGTCCCATGAATCCATTTAGTTTCTTCCACCTATCCCCAGTTGTGGTATAATGTAGTTTTAAGTAAGGAAGAAACCACAACGGTACATTATTTTTTCAATAACGCCGGAGTGGTTTATTCCGCTTATACCGCAGATACGAACAATGATGAGATATACTTTCCTCTTAACGTCTAGAACGGAGACTGCAGAGATACCCAAGGAGAGCCCACCGCCAGAGGAAGCCTCTTCATTTAAGGATGAGGGACACCGACGAGGCGCACCATTAAATGCCCGCATGCCCTCTCGAGTGTTTGACGCTTAGCTGTGCACTCAGCTAGACGTCATGTATAAGTGATATCGAATAAATCCTCTAAAGCGATTGTCGTCGTGTAGCCACGTCGCATTTGGTTTAACACCGCTGTTTTACCAAAAAAAGAAGCGGTGCGGCACCAAGGTCTGGTTCCACTCACTTCAACTCCCCTGGGGGGGGATGAGCACCTCCACAACCCTGTGTCCCCGCAGCACCGGGTTCACACAAGGCCACCGCAGGTAAACGCCTCACCTGAGTCTTCCTAGACTCAGGTGAGGCGTTTTCTTAGACTCCTCCGGCCTGAAAACCCAGGAAATCAGTGTGAATGCGGTAGGAGAGGAGCCATGGGGGGGGGGGGGGGGGGGGGGGGGGGGCAGCAGTGTGTAGTGGAGACCCATCCCAAGACCCTAGTCTTGCGTATTTCCTAATGCATCATATGGTGATCATCATGTTGGAAAAAAAAAGAAAAGGTAAATGATAAACAGACACAATTTCACATACGATAGTAAAAACCAATCAGTACATAGACACACATTCATTCATTTGAAACCATTCATGTGTAATATTCATAATTTTTTCATGCGCATACACATACACACACATAGGACCTACACACTTTTTTTTAGGTTGAGTAAATCCATGTGCTGAATGAATCATCACAATCACAGCTGTGGGGAAATGGTAACAGATTAACGGAAAGGTAATTAATTTCTCTCTCTCTTTCTCTGTGTCTTCAGGAAGCCCTCTGTACCCCTTTCCATTACCTTCAAGCTGGTCTCTCTCTCTCTCTCTCTCTCTCTCGCTCTCTCTCTCAGGGCCCCCTGCTGATACCAAACTCGGAGCTCATAACGTCCCTAATTGAAACCGTCATTCCCATAATTACTTTAATGAATCGCCCTTCTCTGTGTAAGGGCCTTCAAGGGACTTTAGGAATAGGTGCCAACATTGGCAGGTGGCAGAGAGTAAACACCCTTTACTGGAACGGCCATGGATTGGACGGTGGTGACGGGTGGAGAGAGAGAGAGAGAGACAGAGAGAGAGAGAGACAGAGAAACAGAGAGACAGAGAGAGAGAGGAGGGGGGGGGGGAGAGCAACCAAGGAGCAGGTGGATCTGTATGGGAATGTGATTTCTTGATCCCAGATTTTGGATTGGATTAAATCCTGCAAATAGGTCATTGAAACCCATTGGGATCACTGTGAAATCCAACTGGATCAGGTAATTGAATCCTATAATCTGGTTCAAATCGACAAAACGCTGAGTTGATAATGTACAGATTGCACTTTAAAGTTTTATTTTTCCATCCTCTTTATATGAGTAAATGGATCAGACCAAACAAATTAAACACAGATTGGTATGGATAGGCTCTTAAATACAAATAAACAACTCCGGTTGTAAACAAACCGAAGTTAAATAGTTTCTTCACTTCCACAGTTTTAAGGGGATACGATACGGGGTTTTATCTCCATCGGAAAAAGAAAAGTTGGAAAGAGTTGTTATGGGTCATGGACGACAGACTGTAGCTGTAAACATTGATTGTGAACAGACAAAGCCCCCCTGCACGCGTATCCGGAGGAATCGAGTCCCATTCTCCCGAGTGAGACTGGGACTTGTTTGTGTGTTTCACCACAGAAAGCGGTATAAGATTAGGTTTAGTTGGGGTCAATAGGTAGCCACTTTCGCTGCCCATAACAACTATTGGCTTTGAGAAAGTGAACTGAATTTGCACAGGCATGAACGCACGCACACACACACGCACGCACACACACACACACGCACGCACACAAAGCATTGAATTTAAAATGCATGGCAATGCATGTTTTACATGCAATGTAAAACAGACAATGCTGCCATTCGTGTCATGCTTAAAAATCTTTCCTACATAGAGGAACGGCTTTAAAATCGCCTGTAGTTTACTCTCCCCATGTGTGCGTGTGAACGCCTGTCCCTTTGTTTGTTGTTTATGTGTAAAAAGGATTGCGAGGCCTCTGTAATAAGCCCCCCCCCCCGCTGCGGTCCCCTCGCTCAGGGGGAACCAGCGGCAGTTTGTAACCCAGATGTGTTCAATATGCTAATTTGACATCAATTACCGGGCCCGCGGTTCAAGACCTGCCAATTAGACAGAGAGCGCCACGATGGGCCGTTTCAGAACCATTCAGCGCCGCATTGACACCAGCGAACGCAAGCTGGTGAAATCCGGGCCGAAGTCCAAGATCCGGACAGCGGGAACAAGCCGAGGCCCCCTGTGCTGTATCTGTCTATCAATAACAGGAGCGCTCGCTCTTCTCCCATGTAGACCAAGACACCAAGGTGCGCATTTGTCTTGTTTGTGGGTTTATATTTCCTAACCGATTATGATCAAAGTTATTCAAACTGTTACGGATGCAACATCGTAGCGCTATCACCGGGAGAAATCTGTCGGCGCCAAAACGATAGCGCCCTGACCTGATTGGCCCATGTGAATTGGGAAGGTGGGGCATATATATATATACAGTATGTATATATATATATATATATATATATATATATATATATATATATATATATATATATATTCAAGAATGCTGCCGAAGAATGGTCAACATCTAACAAGCAGGACATGTGCCATATGTATGGAGCCAGAACAGTCTCATAATGGATACATGCTCACAGAAATTAATAAATGCACGAAAAAGGACTCACAAATGTATTTGGGAGTTTATATATATATATATATATATATATATATATATATATGATGTAATACGTTTCTCTTTTGTTCACCGATGTACTAAAGCCAGTGATAAGACTTTTCTTGATTGTATTTGTCTCTTTTTTAAGTTGTAAATACAGTAAATGCCCTCTCTGTGGCTGCTCAACTCAACTCCTCCATCGTGTTGACCCAATCAAATCCACCCAACATGAGGACTGTGTTGAGGACTACTAACCTTCAAAATATGAATACTTTCAAATTGAATTAGTGTCAGTCAGTTCAAGCATGCGCTGGATGTTTCAATTCAGTGCAATAGTATGTCAAAACTATTAGATTATTAGCTTCTTTTATTTTATGGAGGCCACTATCACTCTCACACAGCACACAGACACAGACACACACACACACACACTCTCTCTAAATCATCCAAACACTACATGAATAGTTTGATCTTTTCTAAGCAGTATCGCAAAACCTTTAGTGGTGGGCAGATAAAAACGGCGATTCTTGAATAATAAAATCAAGGGGTTCGAAACGGGTTTGAATGTTTTATCAAATCTCTCGATGAAGCACAGCTCAGCGAGCGATGTTTAACACACTTTAATCTCCCCTAACCCCGTTGAAATATTCAACGTGACTGCACAGCGATCAATAGCTCCAGGAAGAACGGCGGGAAAGCGGAGCGAGGATGTCTTTCGACGGACCCCAGGGTGTCCTCCTCCGTTTCGGAGAGCAGAACCGTTCCTCTAGCCGGGATTCCTCCCCTAATCGCTCGCCTCACTTCCTCCACGGGGGGACAGGGGGGACGCCAAGTCGGGATCCGTGTGTCAACTTTTATGAATCGATGCGGGATGAGAAGTGAGTGATCGTCGGCAGACGTCGGTGACATGTAGTCGCCGATGCATCGTAGGGTTATCGTCGTGTTTTAGATTTAAAAAATATATTTTTTGAACCCAATTCTACCTTTTTAAACACACACGGCGTAGGACGACGTTTCACGCGACGGTAGCTTATGATCCGAGTCATTTAGGTGCCCCTATTTATTAAACTAAACGATAATAAATTATCAATTTTTTCAGTCGTTCATTTTCACTAAAATATATGTCAGTGCTCTAAATAGTGTCTGAGGCATTATAATGAATTGATGTCTGTGTGTGTGTATGTGTGTGTGTGTGTGTGTGTCTGTGTGTGTGTGTGTGTGTGTGTGTGTGTGTGTAAGAGAGGGAGCACAGGACACACTGGGGGGAACCCGATAAATGACACGTGTGTTTCATGGTACTGCACCCCTCCCCTGCACCACCATCACCCCCCCCCCCCTTTTCATGTCAAAATGTCTTCCATTCATCAGTCCGCCACAATGACACCCTGAATTGGTTACGTCAAATGAACCTGATGTATCACGCCAACGCCGTGTGGGGGATTTCAAATTGGTTTTGTGGCCCTTGGTGAATAATGGGCTGGCATTTATCACGGTTGATCTTAACTTGGGGCCCTACAACTCCTCCTCCTCCTCCTGTCAGTATCACCCGATCCGATCCTTCGAAGACCTCGAAGCGCCGGTTTTCGTCCGTTGACGCGGGCTGACCTTGACGCAGGTCCTCCCCGGACTCGAACCGATGTCCGCGCGGGTTTTCGACGTTGAAGGCGTTTTTATGGGGCCCCCCCTTCAAACACAAGGCCATGCTTAGTGCTTTACAATGGCAGCAATGACAAAGGACCCCATGCAATGACAATCATCAAAAGACAATAAAATATTTGAAAACAAAAGAAAAAGGAATCAATCAAGAGTTTAAAAGAGAAATTTTATATTAAAGTACAAGATGGTAAAACAATAAATCTGTCAGCAGCGCAGACAAACATTTTAATAAAATTCTGTCCACAGTGTGAAAGCTTCAAAAAGGGGAAATATCAGCGCAGTGTATGTGTAAAACTAATTATACGGATGGCGACATTTTGTCAGAAGGCAGCAGTATAGACAGTCTGGCGAGCCCCGTTCCCAGGCCTCATGTCCCGGTCTATGTAGAGGACTTTATAGAGCTCACTACTCCCTACTCCCTACCTAGGGATGTCTATGTAGAGGACT
>JAOPHQ010000491.1:0-20000 GCA_030340625.1 Merluccius polli
GAGAGAGAGAGAGTGGCCTGCAAAGACTGTGTATATATACTGAAATATTCGTGTTTGTCCTTGTCCTTGCCTGTCACCGTGAAATGCGAAATAAACAGCGAATACAAACAACTAATAGGAAAAAAAAAATGCAAGTTTTATTATAATACAAGGCTAGTGGAAATAATATAGACAAGGCCCAGCTTCCCTGTTTACCCTGACTTTAATGCAAAATATCGGCGGTGAAGTGAACCAACACCTTCTACTCCACTTCTCCATGAGGAAAACACCACAGACGAACATGTATATATACTGTATATATGTACATATATATCAACAATCGCGTCAACAATCGCGCACCTCTCTCCCTCCGGTCAACAAGTGCGCACCTCCCCCCCCCCCCCACCGTCAACAATTGCGCAGACTATTTAGGTAGCACATGCATATTATGAATGCCTTCGACAGCATTCAAATGAGCCATTTTAATCTAGATTAATCTAGATTAATTCCAAGATTACAGTTAGATTAATCTAGATTAAAGAAATTAATCTATGCCCACCACTAATATATTTATATATATATATATATATATGGCCCTCGAGGCCGATTTCCATCACTTTCCGTAATGTGTACCCTGGAGTAAAGACCCCATAGGACAATACAACACTTACTGTTATTGTCTGGGAGCCATTTTGGGCCTAATCAGCCATAGAGGTCTCTGGTGAAAGCTTGAAGTGCGGTAGGAGAGGTGGTGTCAGCCGGTCATAAGTGCTCAGATGACTCAAAGGGAAGTGGTCTCGTTAGACGCTGGCGGAGGAATTAGACTCAGAAACGTGTGTCACCAGTAGGGCTGCAACTAACGGTTATTCTCATCGTCAAATTTTCATCGTCTTTTTCTCTCCGATTAATCGATTAATCATTTAGTCTGGAAAATGTCATCAATAATAACAAATGCCATCACAAGTTACTAGAGTCGAAAGTGATGAAGTGTGTTTGCTTGCTTTATCTGACAAGCAGCCAAGAAAAACTCAAAAATACATTTTTATAATGATCCATGAACCATCTCAATTTCTCAAGCATCAAGCAGCAACATTTTTGGTATTTGTACTTAATGATAAATGACCTAAACGATGAATCGATTATAACAATGTGATTAAATACATTTTCCGGCGATTGACTAAGCGATTAATCGGACTTATCGTCGCATCCCTACTCAGAAGTACTTCACAGTTTCTCATGATCCGGGGGCCATGCTGTCTGTAGTCACTGTTTTTTTTTTTAAACTGCAACGGTATCCCAATGGAGACCCAGCCCTCACCTTTGACCCATGACCTATGACCTATGACCTTTCGCCCGTAATGGGGGTGCAGGCGTGTGCCAACTAGTTGGTCGTTCAGGAGAGTTATTTGTTTATGGTGCAATTACTGTAAAGTGTCAAAGTTGGTGCAGTGGGATTAAAATGAGGACATCACAGCGTGGACGTCCCTATTTCCAGTTTAAGGAAATATACACATTTACACAAATTAGAATAACAAAGGAATAGAAAAACACAAACCCATCGATGGGCCGGTTCACGACCCCTGGCAAGGGGTCAGAGGGGTTTCGCGCAAATGTTACTTCATGCTGTCCCTGCGTTTCCCTTTAGGAGTTATTAAAGTGAAGATAAATCTCATGTGTAGTTAGGGGGGCTGAGGTGGTCAGCGCCCCCCCCCCACACCTCAGAGGACAGATCAGTCCCCAGACAGACGTGTCTCCAGTAAGCCAGGCGGTGTAATTGGGGACAGCAGATACAGATAGGTTGACGACGTTCCTCTTCCGGGAGGGGGTTTCATGTTGGATCTCATTTTGTTTCAGACCCATAAACTCTCTCTTGTGCAAGACGGCGATGTCGGGTTTACAAGTGGGTGTCAAAGTGTAAAAAAAATAAAAAAGCTGAGTTATCTCATCTCTCGTTCACATCGACTTGAATTTATTCAACACATTTTATCCTCGTTCAGGAAATAGAGAGAGATCTCTCAATTAAACATCCCCTCTCCTGTCTCTAAATATTGGATCGCAAAGGGCAGCTTGTACAGAGGTGGTACATCTAGGGGACCAGACGTTTTTGTTTTTTTTTTACTCCCGAGTTCAGCACATTCTGTACTTCCTTTTAAATTGACTCACACCGCCATTTACTGAGACTTCAGTCAAGCTGTTTTTTTTTTTTTTTTTTTGCGAAGGCGTCTAAAGCGGTCTTGCAGGACTCATTACAGACAACATGAAATGGAAATTCACTTTCTCACCGTTGACAGCTTATTTTCTCCCCGAAACATACAACGTTTTCTTCTTCCGACTTCCTCCTGGGATGACAGCAGGTGTGTGTGTGTGTGTGTGTGGCGTGCGCGAAGGGGGGGGGGGGCGCGTGTGCATAACCACGCGGCTGCAAATGAAACCCTGTCGGATCAATACGCGTCTCGTCCCCCCGGGGGAAATGACGGCCTGCCTAACATCGTGTTCCTATAGCCTAATATTGTGTTTTACTCCTGGATATCTGTCACCCCCGTGAAGTGGGGAACTCGGCTTTCAAAAGACTGAAACGTGTCATCGATATTACTAAAAGTAGTCGTAGTTTTTAAAAGGCACAATAAGTTGGGTTTTCCCTTAAAAGACTTTCGTGTTTTACTTTGTCCGGGACGTCGACCTTTGGGCAGCAGCAGTAGACTCTATGGAAGCAAATCCATGAGAAAGCTCAACAATGGCGGACACAGCGGCGGGAAAAAACCCCCGAAAATACAGCGCGCCAGGACAAAGCTCGCTCCAAAATTTGGCTTTTCGGCCGCCTTGCGTGCGCCGAAAAACTCACTTTATTTGTTTAGCTTTAGGTCTATTATCTATTATCTATGAAGCAAATGGAGAGGAATTGTATAATTCACGCGTGGAGCGACTCTTAGCTGAATATCTAATCGATACGCTGCCTATAGCGTTTCTGCCCTCTCCCGCTTGTGTGCGCTCGATAGTACCTGGGCAGGTGTGGCCTCTATGACGTGTAATATGCTCTGATTGGCTAGAGTTGAGCGCCCGCCCCCAGTGTATTATGTGTGCTGCCATCTGGTGGCCAGGTGCGGTTAATACAGCTTATATATTTGTTGCTGTTCCCTAGTGGCTATGTGAGGATATTACAGCCTGTTGATACATGTGCTGTTATTTAATCGTAACAGCTCAAGGAGGCCTAAGGGTAGACTAAGGTTACTTTTACACGACGACGATCTGAACACAAACCTGCAAAAGTGGCGTTGCTGCGCTCCCACTTTTTATTTTCGCGTTTAGACGAGCGTCTTTGGGTGGAAATCTGCATGCACACGGTGACGCAAAAGTGTGTGAAATTTGATGTAGTATGCATGCCAGGTGGCCTAGGTGGCACTGTGAAGCACTGCCATACAACAACACCAAGAGCTGCGCGCATGCGTTGAAACTTCCTTCTACTTCTCTTGTCACGAATAAATAATAGCATATGTATCAACAGGCTGTAATATCCTCACATAGCCACAAGGGAACAGGAACAAATATATAAGCTGCATTAACCGCACCTGGCCACCAGATGGCAGCACATAATACACTGGGGGCGGGCGCTCAACTCTAGCCAATCAGAGCACATTACACGTCATAGAGGCCACGCCTGCCCAGGTACTATCGAGGGCACACAAGCAGGAGAGGGCAGAAACTCTACAGGCTGCGTATCGATTAGATATCCAGCTAAGAGTCGCTCCACGCGTGAATTATACAATTCCCCTCCATTTGCTTCATAGATAATAGACCTAAAGCTAAACAAATAAAGTGAGTTAAAAGCGATCCTGTGTCGGCGGCCTTCTTCCTCAAAGAACACTACAACACTCACCTTAGTAGCGCGAAATAGCCCACAGTCGAAAACCAAAACATGGCTGAAATGACTCCTGGAGAGATATCAGAGCAGCTAGGGCAACCTGAATGTCCGACTGATGTAAATAATCCAACGTGTCTGTTGTTGTTTGGCTGTACTGCACATGGATTTGACGTCAACGCGTACGCGAGGACAGCCGGCGTGAGCAGCTCAGAGCACACTTTTGCGTTTTCAACCCTTTTAGACGGAAACGCGACGGTGGAGCGTTTCCGCATTTCCACTCTGGAGGGTGGGTTAATTTTTTTTGCGTTTTTAAGCCCCAAAAAACGCCGTCGCCGTCTAAACGAAAGGCACATCTGATAAAATATTTCGTCGGTTTCACCCGGGAGCGTTGTCGTGTAAAGTGGGCCTGAGGACATCGGGGTTTTAACCCCCACACAACCCTGAGGCTGTGAGTCAGACACAACCACCAGACTCTCCCGCCCCAAAGCATCACACAGCGCCGTCTTAAGACCGATTTAATGAAACCGAGCCAAAAGAAAACCCCCCCACCGACCCGCTTCAGTGTAAATCCCCTTTTCGTGAATTAGAAAGAACACAGTTGTAGTTTTTTGTTTTTTTTTTACACGGGGATTAATGGGATTAATGTACGAGGTTTATGCAAATCACCGCCACCAAGTATTTTGTCGAACTCACGAAAGATCAAGATGTAATTTCACCTTGGCGCGCCGCGCCGAGAGTGAATTTGCATAGACACACACAGCCAGGAAGCCGCTGTGTTTGTGGTGTGTGTCTCCGTGAAGCGTGGTGAAGAAGAACCGGTATTTTTTTGAGGAAGCACTCTCGATAATTTAGTCAGTTACGTACCATTGGGTAAGCGCATAATAACAAAACCCCGCTATTTACTGTGCCGCTTTCCATATGAACGGATACAAAAGGGGAAATTAATGAACGTCTTTATCGTGATATCTGGTTTAATAATTAGAAAATCGTGTTTTGCTACCCATTTCACATTATCACGCTCCTTCTTCCCCCCGGGGAATAATGGTCCTCCTCTCTCTCGGTCACCCGCAGGGTCTGAAAACACGCTCCCAAACCATTAAAAACACCAAATGACATTTATTAGATAGAGAAGGAGAGTAAACAAGACCCTAATTGCCCCGCGTTTAAAATCCATCTCTTTTATTTTTTTGTGTGCAGGAGCCTTTGAAGGCCGCGCGTTAAAACTCATGCCCTTACATAACAGACCTCCAACTGAATCATGTTCATCTGGTGATGGACTCGTAGTTTTTGGTTTTTTTGTCCAGGATTTGCCGCCATGCCCTCCCAGCTCGTTTTTTTTCTCACTTTGTTCTGCGATCTGCATCAAGGCTTTCGAGCGTTTTGAGTGCGTGGGAGGCAATAGAAGTTTTAATGGGTTTTTAAGTAGACATTAACGAGAGGAGCCTCAGCTGGAGATACCACAGGAGATTATTAAGTGACTTTATGTATTAATTGTATTAACTTTGCAGGGGTAGGGGGGGGGGCTGAGGGGCGCTCTGGTTTACGGATGACATACTGAAAACGGCGTGTGCATTACAGTGTTTTTTGTAGGCATTGAAACCAACGTCAATGGCGTTTAATGGCTTTCTGTGAGCTGGTCGTTTGGTGTCGCAAAGCTGCCATCTTGGATTTGCAACCACGCCAAATTTGCATTTAGTTTAAATCCTATTTAAACTAAATGCCCAACGCCACTTTCTCACATGGTCCCTTTCATCTGACGGTGGTTGTTATGGTTGATACAGTAGTTTAAACTGATGTTGATACAGTAGTTTAAACTGATGTTGATGCAGTAGTTTAAACTGATGTTGATGCAGTAGTTTAAACTGATGTTGATACAGTAGTTTAAACTGATGTCGACGCAGTAGTTTAAACTGATGTTGATGCAGTAGTTTAAACTGATGTTGATACAGTAGTTTAAACTGATGTCGACGCAGTAGTTTAAACTGATGTCGACGCAGTAATTTAAACTGATATCGACGCAGTAGTTTAAACTGATGTTGATACAGTAGTTTAAACTGATGTCGACGCAGTAGTTTAAACTGATGTCGACGCAGTAATTTAAACTGATATCGACGCAGTAGTTTAAACTGATATCGACGCAGTAGTTAAAACTGATGTCGACGCAGTAGTTTAAACTGATGTCGATGCAGTAGTTTAAACTGATGTCGATGCAGTAGTTTAAACTGATGTTGATGCAGTAGTTTAAACTGATGTCGACGCAGTAGTTTAAACTGATGTCGACGCAGTAGTTTAAACTGATGTTGACGCAGTAGTTTAAACTGATGTCGACGCAGTAATTTAAACTGATGTTGACGCAGTAGTTTAAACTGATGTCGACGCAGTAATTTAAACTGATATCGACGCAGTAGTTTAAACTGATGTCGACGCAGTAATTTAAACTGATATCGACGCAGTAGTTTAAACTGATGTCGACGCAGTAGTTTAAACTGATGTCGACGCAGTAGTTTAAACTGATGTCGACGCAGTAATTTAAACTGATGTCGACGCAGTAGTTTAAACTGATGTTGACGCAGTAGTTTAAACTGATGTCGATGCAGTAGTTTAAACTGATGTCGATGCAGTAGTTTAAACTGATGTTAATGCAGTTGTTGATTATTGATGCACGTATGTTGATGCAGTTATTGTAAATGCAGTAGTTATTGTTAATGTGGTAGTTATTTGTCCTTAACGCGGTATAGGTAATGACCCCAGCAGAGGATTAGGACTCCCAGGGCCCGGAGGTAGCGGCGGTCCTGGCGGTCCGGGTCAGGCCGGGACGGAGACGAGCCCGGGAGGAACGTCTCATTAAAACAACCAGGGAGACGTTTCTCCGGCGCTGGAGAGCAACAGCAAAAGGTCTTTAATGAGTCAGGAAGTGGCTTTGATTCGATGGATAACACAGTAAGTCATTTCCTGCTGTCCTGACATCACACACACACACACACACATCATGTTGTGCTGATATAATGGTCCTTCTTTCACTTCATTAAAATGTTATTTAAATTATAGAATAATAATGAAGGAAGGAGGAACAGGCTTTAAATTATATTTAGTCCTCAGATCAAAATCAAATGCTGCAGGGAGGGGAAAACACAAAACTAAAGCTATTAACCAAGTAAGACGAAAACACAAAACTAAAGTTATTGACCAAGTAAGACGAAAACACAAAACTAAAAGCTATTGACCAAGTAAGACGAAAACACAAAACTAAAGCTATCGACCAAGTAAGACGAAAACACAAAACTAAAGCTATTGACCAAGTAAGACGAAAACACAAAACTAAAGCTATCGACCAAGTAAGACGAAAACACAAAACTAAAGCTATTGACCAAGTAAGACGAAAACACAAAACTAAAGCTATCGACCAAGTAAGACGAAAACACAAAACTGAAGCTATTGACCAAGTAAGACGAAAACACAAAACTAAAGCTATCGACCAAGTAAGACGAAAACACAAAACTGAAGCTATTGACCAAGTAAGACGAAAACACAAAACTGAAGCTATTGACCAAGTAAGACGAAAACACAAAACTAAAGCTATCGACCAAGTAAGACGAAAACACAAAACTAAAGCTATTGACCAAGTAAGACGAAAACACAAAACTAAAGCTATTAACCAAATAAAACCCTGTTTTCCGTCCAGCCCTTCAACCCGTGTTTTCACTGAAGAGAAACCTCAGGAGAAGCGGATGATTTACATGCATGGACACGTAAACGCCTGTCAATAATAGCAGCTTGTGGTTTTTTTCATCTTCATTAGTATTCATCTCCTATTATCTCGGTCTGTTTGATATGACTGATTGATTTTTATCCTCGATAAAGTCGGGTACAAGCCCAAAGAGTCCTCTCTGGTGGCCTGTTAGACAAAACCAGTAGATGAATACTGCTGCAGCCTTCAAAACTCAAGTGCATTTTGTATTAACTCAAGTATTTAAAAAAATATTTTAATTTGCGTCGTCTCGTCTGCATGCCAACGCTGTATCATTGCGGGTTAAATGCCTGGCAGTTATTCGCGATAATTGGATTCTTGTTATACGATATTATGTATGTATGTATTATGTATTATGTATTGTTTCCCTCGGCATTGCGTCAAGAAAATCCATATAGTGGGTATTTAAAAGGCGTATACTTATATATGCAAGGTGAGATTGGGTGGCACGCTTGAATGAAATTAAACTCAATTGCCCCCCCCCCACCCGGCAGTGCTGCGCCTCCCTGGGAGGAGCGTCGTCACCCCTTTCTTCCTGTCTTCCGGGGGTGGTGCGGGTGAGTAACTGATAACCTAATTATTCTTCCCTCTTTGAGTGGTGTGTGTGTGTCCCCCCTTTAATACATCTTTTATGTGTTAGATTTATCGGATATTTTCCCCGAAATCTTATTAAAAAACAATTTCCTTCAAGAAATGGCCGAAAATGTAATTGCGCCTCGCAGGTTTTTTTTTTGCTGTGGGGGGGGGGGCTGGGACTTAATGAAATGGACTTCCATTAAACCTATGGGCTGCATGCGTATTTAGACCATGGAGTGGTCCCCCCCCCCCCCCCCCCCCCCGCGGGCGCGTGGCGGGGGGGGGGGGGGGGGGGGTTCGGGCCGTGATATAGGATATGTATGCGTGTGTTAGATCCAGAGTGCGGTTTCATCTCCTCCTATTGTACCGCCAAGTGATTGATATATAATTCAACACCTCGGCGAGGAATTAATTCAAACCGACACCTCGGAAGGAGAAAAAAAAAAAAAAACACAATATATATTTTTTTCTTTTATTAAAGCATATTTTAAATTAAATTAGATATCACACAGGGTGTCTGGGGATTGCTAATCTCACGGGGCGACAGCACACACACACACACATGAGTTTGTGTGGCAGTGTGTTGAAATGTGCTTTCTAATAAAGAAGTACAGCATTGTAACGTATATATTCGATAACTTCACAGTACATTTGAGAATTTTCCTTAACGATAATATCGTCCAATTGGACTCCGTAGGTCCGGATGCATGCTAGCAATATTAGCTTCCTGGGCTCAATTAGGCCGGCTAACCATCCTGCGTTTAATTTCTGTTTCTGTGCAGAACAATAGCTCTGTAATTATTTTGGATCGGTTTTTATTATGGACCCGTGGACGAGGGTTTAGGCCTGCGTGTTGTACTGTTCTCTGTGTTGCGTAGTTGTGTATTTTATTTTTCATTGTTGTCTGGTGTAAAAATCTGGTACTGCGTTTCCGAACAGCACTTCTACTTTTTCTCGACAGCACATCTTGTACAGCGAAGAAAATTAATAATTTATAACCTCGTGCCTGAAGACATGCAGATCTACGATGCATACACACATATGCATGCATACGTACGTACATACATACATAACACACGTCATTTAAGATTTAATTTCCTTCAATTTTTAACAGACTCTAAGCAGTTCCCCCCTTAAGGTTGTTCTCGCCGTTTTGAAAGCAGCTGTGCGAGCAGAGGATGCAGCTGTGCTCAACGCGACGGCCTGCAGAGAACATGCTGGCTCTGGGCCCTTCCTGCACAACACCCACAATCATCTGGACCTCCATCCCCGCATGCGAGCGCATGCTACTTAGAAAAAAGGGAAATCGCTTTACAGAGCAGGACAGTGTGGTGCCGAAAGGTTCTGGGTTCGATCCCCGACGCCCGCAGCCTGAGGCTGTAGGCACGTTTTCATGCAAGATGTCGAACCTCTGCGTGCCGCTTTGGATTAAAAGAATCTGTAAATTAATAATATATATATGGTCAAAAACAATTCCTTGGAAAGATAGTCACTAATATCTCTACATTTTGGATGTCGCAAACAAACCAAAATGGCTGAGCATGCGCTCCCGTCTCCTGTCGCTACGTCTGTTATCCTTCTGCAAGTCATGAACAAAGCCATGGGAACATTTTAACCAGTTTACCGTCCAGTAATTGGATAATCACAATGGTTACACACGTCTGCTGATCAGACACCGATCAGCGCAACGTCAGACTCCAGCTCACGAAAGAGAAAAAACATAAAATTGCAATAATTACTAATTAATAAACCGTCAAACCGTCCATGACAAACGCTGAAAATATAAGTAGCTGTAATCAGGAGAGATTTATCATCTCTAAATCTATACTTCAATGGACAGCGGTTGTAATTAAAATGTGTCAAAAACTAATTATGTCAATACTGTCCTGTCTGTTTACCAAGGAACAAAATAGAAAAAAAAAATGTCATTACATTCAGATACACTCACATTCAGCACCAAGTGTATCCTACATGTGTGTGTGTGTGTGTGTGTGTGTGTGTGTGTGTGTGTGTGTATTTATGTATGTTTGACACATGCATGTGCGCACTCACACGCCTCCCCACGTGTGAACACACTCAGAAGTGCGTTTTTCTAAGTGAGTGGAGGAGCGCCGGGGAATTATCGCCGTCGCATACAATTAACCTCAGGGAGCGCTCGCCGCTGGGCCCGGCGGGACCTCCCAGGGCCGTACCTCCGTAGGACGCAGGGGGGGCAAACCACCAGACACTAGAGAGGGGGAGTTTAAGGACCCCCCCCCCCCTGTTCCATTAAAATATATCACAAACATTGCCTGTCAAGGTCTCCCACTTCCACTCCAACAGCAGGCGATTTAATGAGAGCGTCGGAAAGTTTAGCTAGTAAGTAGGGTTAGGGTGCGCCATAGATCAGCATGTACAGTGCGCCGAAATAAATCACCTCTGGCGCCGGCCAGGGCCGCTCCGCTTCGTGGCGGAGGAGGAAGCGGCTGCATGCGGCGTCGCAGATAGTGAAAAATCAATCCTCCTTCATCTCAGAGGGGGGGGGAGAGGGGGGGGAGGGCCCCCCCGAGTTCATATTTACTGGGGAGGTTTATGGATGGGGGGGACGGGATCGCAGGGGGTCCATCCGACGGGGGGAACGGGAGACGGATGGACGTGTCTCGTTGCTAGGGTACGGGTGGAGGAGACCGAAGACGGAACAGGAGGAGCGGTTTTCGCTGAAGTTACCGATACTTATTCTTGGGAAGGCGCGTCCTGCTGAGATGGACTATATATATATAAATATATATTACCCCCTAGCCCTCCTCCCGCAGACGGACTTGAAGGAGGGCGTTCATTTTCCACGCCGTTGGAAGTGCGAAACTAAAGTGTATCCATCTCACCGTATTAAAGGGGACGCGCCGCTGGTCGAAACATCCAGATGACTCTTAGCATCCGAGACTTATTACTCCCTTCATCTCCTAGATGGGGGATGAGGCTGTATAACTACCTGGAGGGGGTGTAATGGTCCACAACAACAGGAAAGCACACTGCAGAAGCGAGGCCGAGACGGGAAACTGGACATCGGGCGCCAGGAGCGTTGCGGTGTTGTACTCAAAGACTGGCGTGGATCGAGTGACGCATGGACCGCCTGGATTTGTTTTGTCTGGCGAAGGCCTCCTCTCTAGCTTTTAGTTGTTAGTTGTCGCTGTGTCATTAGTTGATATACCCGCCGCGTCGTCTGCATGTGTGTGTACAAAGCTGTCAAAATTGATTTTCCATTTAGCGAGGGCACCAGATTACAAAGTGTGAATAAACAGCAAATATTTGCCCATGTCACTCAGGAGAGCGCAATGCGGCGACAAAAACAAAAAACCATCAACTGCCAAGATCAACTGAAAACCTGTGACAAAATACCCCCCCACGGAGACAAGCACCATGACTATGGAAGCAGAGCAGCTAGATCTTCCAGTGGGTTCCTTAGTGAACATGTAGTAGAGGATGCTGTATGTAGCACAGGTTGCGCCATCATCATCATCATCATCATCATCATCATCATCATCATCATCATCATCCCACAGCTACAACACGCAATGGCGAAAAAATGGTGAAAAAAAAACCAACCCCACCCCCACCCCCGCCGCTCCAGTCGAGGCGGTCCGAGGAGAGGGAGACGGGCGGGGAACTTGACAGTTCAATCAAAAAGCTGGTAATGGTTCATTTTATCTCGGTCTGATTCTGCTCACGCCATATCATGGCCAGACACCTGCAACCCGTGGAGAATGGTGCGCCGGGCGGCGAGAAGAGAGGGGTCGCGACTTCAAACGTCGGAGGGGGATCGGACTGGAGTGGTGTTGTTAATAAACGGCGGCGGCGGCGGCGGCTCCCCCCCCCCCCCGTCCGTCCGTCCCGGCCGATAGCGCTGGAGCGGGTCTGTATCTCCACTGATGACCTGGAGCTCGCTGGCAGCGGTATTACCTTTCCTCACCGCAATGGGGGAATGGAAAAATACTAAAAACTGGTGTTTAGTGTGAACAGACACTTTTTATTGACTTTGAGCGGATCAACATGCAAAGAGGGTTTCCTGAAGGTTTCTGGGGAGCTGAGGAGAAGGCGTGTGAGATTCACGGCGGTTACCGGCGGTTACCGGGGCGGTAGACGTACCGGGAAAAACCTCTGCTTGGACACGATGGGCTGGTGAGACTCATTCCCTTTCAGGAAGAATGAACAGAAAGAGAGAAAGTGACGAAGGCAAAACGTAAAGGCCGAGGAACTAGAGCTGTTTTAGACGAACATGGCTCATTAATTAATTTGTCGTTCTTGTCCCCCCCCCCAAAAAAAAACCCCCCCCCCCAACAAACTACATTACTACATTTACATTTACATTCCGGGCATTTGGCAGACGCTTTTGCCCAAATTGTGCCAAAATTGTTATAATGAAATTGCAATTTTAATAAACACAGAAGGTACATCAAGGCTATGAGAGAATACAAAAACAAGAGTTGTTGAACACAAGAGAGAAATGTTCTCACTGAAGGACGCCTGAATTTTGTCCAGGACTCACGCACACAAGCGACTAGGATGAGGATGAGGTGAAGATCTCTGGAACCAGGATGCGGGTGTGGTCTCCGGATGCGGGTGTGGTCTCCGGATGCGGGTGTTGTGGTCTCCGGATGCGGGTGTGGTGGTCTCCGGATGCGCGTGTTGTGGTCTCCGGATGGGGGTGTTGTGGTCTCCGGATGCGGGTGTTGTGGTCTCCGCATGCGGGTGTTGTGGTCTCCAGATGCGCGTGTTGTGGTCTCCGGATGTGGGTGTGGTGGTCTCTGGATGCGGGTGTTGTGGTGTCCGGATGCGGGTGTTGTATGCGGGTGTTGTGGTGTCCGGATGCGGGTGTTGTGGTCTCCAGATGCGGGTGTTGTGGTCTCCGGATGCGGGTGTTGTGGTCTCCGGATGCGGGTGTTGTGGTCTCCGGATGCGGGTGTTTTGGTCTCCGGATGCGGGTGTGGTGGTCTCCGGATGCGGGTGTGGTGGTCTCCGGATGCGGGTGTGGTCTCCGGATGCGGGTGTGGTCTCCGGATGCCGGTGTGGTCTCTGGATGTGGGTGTGGTCTCCGGATGCGGGTGTGGTGGTCTCTGGATGTGGGTGTGGTCTCCAGATGCGGTGGTGTGGTCTCCGGATGTGGGTGTGGTCTCCAGATGCGGGTGTGGTCTCCTGATGTGGGTGTGGTGGTCTCCGGATGCGGGTGTGGTCTCCGGATGCGGGTGTTGTGGTCTCCGGATGCGGGTGTGGTGGTCTCCGGATGCGGGTGTGGTCTCCGGATGTGGGTGTTGTGGTCTCCAGATGCGGGTGTGGTTGTCTCCGGATGCGCGTGTTGTGGTCTCCGGATGCGCGTGTTGTGGTCTCCGGATGGGGGTGTTGTGGTCTCCGGATGCGGGTGTTGTGGTCTCCGGATGCGGGTGTGGTGGTCTCCGGATGCGCGTGTTGTGGTCTCCGGATGGGGGTGTTGTGGTCTCCGGATGCGGGTGTTGTGGTCTCCGGATGCGGGTGTGGTCTCCGGATGCGGGTCTGGTGGTCTCCGGATGCGCGTGTGGTGGTCTCCGGATGGGGGTGTTGTGGTCTCCGGATGCGGGTGTTGTGGTCTCCGGATGCGGGTGTGGTGGTCTCCGGATTCGCGTGTTGTGGTCTCCGGATGTGGGTGTGTTCTCCGGATGCGGGTGTTGTGGTCTCCGGATGCGGGTGTTGTGGTCTCCGGATGCGGGTGTTGTGGTCTCCGCATGCAGGTGTTGTGGTCTCCAGATGCGGGTGTGGTGGTCTCCGGATTCGCGTGTTGTGGTCTCCGGATGTGGGTGTGGTCTCCGGATGTGGGTGCGGTCTCCGGATGTGGGTGCAGTCTCGGTCACATGTCCTGAAATTGTCCCAGCCCGATAACTGCATCATTCCTCTTGAAATAAACGTAATATAGTCCTGGAAAATGATGAACCCAGCGAGCGCGAGAGAGCTGATATTACTTACTGATATGCATTTTTACTTCAGGCTTTTTTCTTCCTAACGTTATCGCTTTTTTCTCATTAGATTTTCCTGTTTCTGAATCCAATTGTTGTTGTCTGTTTCTGCCCTACACTCAATCTCTTTCAGCCCTGCCCACATCATAATGTACATTTACATACAACACATACATGCACTCTCTCTCTCTCTTTCCCCCCCCCTTCCCATGTGCACTCACACACACTCATACACACACACACACACATGGTTGATGGCTATTGGAGGACAGAGATCATTCCTGAACTTTAACTCATTTTCAGACTACAGTGTTTGAGGACCTGAGTGGGAACTAAGACGCCATTTGTTACGCTCCTTGGGAGTTTGTCATTTGCAATTATCTGTACGAAAGGTCCATCGCTCTCCATTAATACTGAGTCATTTAACACTGATATCCAACATGGCCGACGGTGAATACAGAGACAGGTCATTAAGGAGCAGGTAGGGGTTAGACAGTACAGAGACAGGTCATTAAGGAGCAGGTAGGGGTTAGACAGTACAGAGACAGGTCATTAAGGAGCAGGTAGGGGTTAGACGGTACAGAGACAGGTCATTAAGGAGCAGGTAGGGGTTAGGCAGTACAGAGACAGGTCCTTAAGGAACAGGTAGGGGTTAGACAATACAGAGACAGGTCATTAAGGAGCAGGTAGGGGTTAGACAGTACAGAGACAGGTCATTAAGGAGCAGGTAGGGGTTAGACAGTACAGAGACAGGTCCTTAAGGAGCAGGTAGGGGTTAGACAGTACAGAGACAGGTCATTAAGGAGCAGGGGGCGTCTTGCCCAGGTAGACGTTGGGGATCGAACCCGGTGCCTTTCGAAGACCCTGGACACTATAATTATGATATTAAGTATGAAATAAGACTAAACTGACACTCTCTTCCCCTAAGAGCCAATAAAAAAGGACTCATAAAACCCCTCAGTGACGTGAGTTTGTCCGCTGTCCAGATGAAAGTCGGATGTAAACCGCTTTATGAAGTCCTCAGGGTGAAGCGGGAAATGTAAACTCTTATCGCCGAGGCCTGGCGTTTATAGGCGGCTGTTACGCGGCGGCGCGCGGTGACTGTGTACCGTTAAACGGTGCGGTGAGTACACTGTACCGGCGGCCAACGCTCCTCCCCTGCGTCTCTTTATCTCCCCAGTTATCTTCCCGGGGCGTTTTAGGGTCGTATTCATGTCCCTTTATGTCAGTGTTTTTACGGAGAGAAGTAGTCGTCTTTGTCGGCCTGTCAGTCGTCAATGTACTGTAGAGTTGGCGGGTTTTTTTGGCGTTATCCGGTTATCCTGTATTTAGTGAGTTCATCAAGATGGTGGACTGAGTGGATCGTGTTTGAGCGCACTCACTGCAAGGTTTTATGACAGTTGATATTCAAAACATGTCACCCCTTCAAATGAGTGTTTCTATCGTCTGGTCTTTGAAGTTTACATCTTACTGTATCCATGGTTTTTAAAAAAACGTTTTGAGCTCACTTGAGTTTTGGTTTTACTCTTTGTTTCACATGCATTGTTTTTATTGAGCTATACTGTACTTATTTCTTGGGGGATTTTACGGCAGTAACTTTGTAAACCGATTGTCTTATTTCTAATTAAGTTAGGCGACTTTGTAACTCAGTAATAGAGATAAAGCTCGACAAATTTGGCAGAAGCAGTGGGACTAATGAGGGAGAGAGATGGGTAGTCGGATTTGGGACGGCTAAGGTACTTTAATGGTGTAGTCGGCGTTGTACCATGTGACCTCCGGTGTCACAACACCCCACACCCCCCCACTCGGCAAAGTAAAAACCCAAACAAACAAGGTCTGTTTCGGCG
Organism: Merluccius polli; assembly: GCA_030340625.1. Lineage (NCBI taxonomy): Eukaryota > Metazoa > Chordata > Actinopteri > Gadiformes > Merlucciidae > Merluccius > Merluccius polli. The sequence goes on from JAOPHQ010000491.1 coordinate 15,970, forward strand.
GAAATGAAGTGTCAAGATAAAAAGTCAATTTCTGTCTCGGTGTTTCCTGTTTGTCTGGGGGAGCTCAACTCTCGTCTCCCCCGCGCGGCGCGTCTTGCCCTTTCCCTCCCATCGCTCCCCGATGTCCCGATGTTGGCGTGCGTCCTGTGACCCCGACGAGACGCCCCCCCCCTCCATCACGCCTGTCAGACCAATAAGGAGTGTTTATCCGCGGCGAGGCCCATCTCGCAACGCCACCTGTGCCCATTCCAGATAATCGCGCCCGCGGCCGGGCCGCTGTCGCTCCAGATGTCCGCCACACTCATTCATTCGCCCCTCGAGGCTTCGGAGGAGACATCTGCCGCCATAACAGAGTAACGAGGACCCTGCCCCCCCCCACCCTCCTCCCCCCCCTCCCCCCTCCCCATTCACCCCCCATCCATCGTCCCCACACCGCTCGTACGTCAGACTAGGAGATTACAAGCCGTCTGATGCCATGTATGACATCATGTTAAAATCCATCAGATTACGTCATAGATTACAGATTATAACTCATCAGATTACCACGGTAACAGACCATTGTGACCCATGGCAACGCCACCTTGTCTGGCCCGCCCCCCCTCCATCCTCGCCACGCCTCTCATCCCTCAGATTACGTCAGATTACGTGACAGATTATGAGATATTAGATTAACAGATGTTGGGTGGCCAGATGTCAAAGCAACAGACAACAGATTATAGACTTCAGATGGCAAACCATCAGATTACAAACTACCAGATTATCAGTCAATTTACCAGATTACAGATTATATAACAATACATCATTTCCCATCTGGGATTACATTTATTGTATATATTTTATTTGATCAGATTACAGACTATTAGATAACCAGTCACATGACCAGATATCATGTTACCATTAGATCAGAATAACAGATATGAGATCACCAGATGTCACATCACTCATGAAGTAAAAACATGAAGTAACCTCAACACAAATACACACACAAATACAAACACACACACTGATTATTTCGAAATACCGGGAGGCTGCTATGCTGTTGACACTAACTTTTCATTGCTGTTAAATAAATCCTAATAAACCATCAATTAAACACTATTTGTTTGCACACTCTGCTCTCATAAATATGCGGGTAAATAACTCTATATTGCAATCTCTGGATATTAAAACCACTTTATTGTCTTTAAGCAAACAGTTTCACAATAGCACTGTGTAAACCGAAGGCGATAACAATGTCAATATCTGCCTAACTTATTTGCAAGGCTGGATGTGTGGAACAATGTTGATTTATTGACATACTATATATGACATATAGAGGAAAAACGAGCCAGTGTATATTAGTTTGTAGAGATACAGCCATTTACCAATCGAGCCGTTCGCTAATACACGCTAATCACTAACAGAGCGATATATAAAGTGACATCATAGTCCAGTGACATCACAATACGGCGACATCACTATAGGAGCTGGGTTTAAACTTTCTGCCCAGCAACATACAACCATTTTCAGAGTTAAACGTTGAGAGCCAAGGCCAGGCGGCGGCGGCGCTGGCCTTGGCCCTTCTGATTTGTACCGCTGAAATTTATTTTTTATCGTCATTTATTCGTGCCACGCAGGGAGACACATTTCAAGGGTTTCTCCCATTGACAGCCAGACCCCGAACACGTCGGGAGGAAAAAAAAAACACTCAACACTTTCAGGACATTTCCTTGCACTTTGGACGGCCACCTCGGGAAAATGGGTCATTGCCGTTTGTTGACACGTACAAAAAAATAATAATTTGAAAGCCCACCGCGCGATGTCACATGTTAATTTCTCACCCTTTCATTTGTGCTCTTCAGAGTCTCAATCAACTCGCCGCGACCCTCGCATCCAAGAGGGAAAGCGAAAGCCACGCACTCGCGCAAAAATTGCTCGTATTTCATCCCGGGGAGATTGACATTTGATTTGGGTTTCTTTCCTTTCTCTTCTTCTCTTTGAAACCGTATCTTTGGCGTAAACGACTCGGCGGCGCCAGGAGTGCGCTTTCTTGACGAGTTAGCGCGCCCCTGAAAAAGCTAAACTACCGTTTTTTTGGTGCAAAGCGCGGCAGGCTGCTGACTCCTAACCTACTGGGGGGGGCCTTTGAAGAGGACTTTCTTTTGTAGAAACACAGAGTCCTCCTTGTAACGTATCCGCTGGTGAGCGGGTCCAAAACAGCGCGAAACAAACAAGTACAACGGAGAAGTTCAGAGGTTTTTTCTAAATCCGCGAGCGGATAAATCATTGATTGTTGAAGTTACGGCTTCGCAGTCGGACGTCTCGACACGCTCCCTAATTCTGGAGAAAAGGACTTTGGCGTAAATAATACATGTGACATTTAAAATTCAAATTCGTGTGGAAGAACAGACTGTTGTTGGACCACTTTGCACTCACAGTGTGTGTGTCTCACATTGTTGTGCGGCCGCACGGCGCCGCGGCTCCTCAGGAAGCCAAGGAGCCCATTGCAGATGAATTCTGCAGAATATTGCACCGTAAAATGTAATTATGTGAAAATGTAATTAACCACTCTTACACACACACACACACACACACACACACAGTGCCACACTCTCATTCACACAAGCACACACACACACACACACACATTACCACTCTCTTATACACACACACAGTACCACTCTCTTATACACACACATGCACACACACACACACACACACACACAGTACCACACTCTCTCTTACACAAGCACACACACACATTACCTCTCTCTTATACACACAAGCACACACACACACACACACACACAAATGACCACTCTCTTATACACACACATGCACACACACACAGTACCACACTCTCTCTTACATAAGCACACACACACACACACATTACCTCTCTCTTATACACACAAACACAGTACCACACTCTCTCACACAAGCACACACACACATACACATTGCCACTCTCTTATACACACAAGCACACACACACACACACAAATTACCTCTCTCTTATACACACACACACAGTACCACACTCTCTCACACAAGCACACACACACATACACATTGCCACTCTCTTATACACACACACACACACAGACACACACACACACAAATGACCACTCTCTTATACACACTCACACACACACACACACACACACACATTACATCTCTCTTATACACACACACACACACACACACACACACACACACACACACACAGTACCACGCTCTCTCACACAAGTACACACACATACACACACACACACACACACATATTACCACTCTCTAATACACACAAGCACACACACACACACACACACACAGTACCACACTCTGTCTTACACAAGCACAAGCGCACACACACACACCCACACACACACACATTACCACTCTCTTATACACACACACACACACACACTCAGACACAACATGTCCACACCCACAGTATCTCCTGTCCTCGCTCCTCGTCCTGCAGATGTGGTGAGGAGGAGCCGAGCGGCGAAGTCATTAAGAGGAGATCTGAGGACAGAGTGTGTGTGTGTCGGGTGGAGGAGCTGCTGCTGCTGAGGAATGTCATGTGATTTAAACTGCAGTAGCAGCTGGGGGGGGTCACGGACACACGCACGCACACAGTACCATAAACACAGACGCATGCACGCACGTACACACACACACACACGCATACATAGCACCATGGACACACACACACACACACACACACACACACACACACACATAGTACCATACACACACGGACGCATGCACACACATACACAAACACACACACACATACATAGTACCATAGACACACACACACACACACACACATAGTACCATACGCAGAACACCACACTATCTCTCATACACACACATGTAGAGTACCGCACTCACTAACACATATACACACACACCCAGAGTACGCACTCTCATACATATACACATACACATATATACATAGTACCACACACACACACACACACACCGAATCACACACACACACACACACATTACCACTCTCTTATACACACACGCACACCCAGAGT
>JAOPHQ010000491.1:22500-30815 GCA_030340625.1 Merluccius polli
CACGGATAAATGGGCCGGACGGAGGGAACGGCGGACCCGAAACGCGTCCGGACACTCAATAAAACATTAAAAACATCACATTAGATTTAAATCCCGAGTACTCCCTGTGGTATAAAATACAATTAGCCCGTCTCTCTGCCTTCGCCCGTCTCTCTGCCTTCGCCCGTCGCTCTCTCTCTCCCTCATCAAACACGCTAACGCGTCCGGCCAAACAAAGAACAAGAACCGTTGGCAGCGATTTTTGCTTTGAGAATATCAAGGGAGGGGATTAGGAGTCTAATCTCTTTATGCATCATCGCACACAGAGAGAGAGAGGGGGAGAGAGAGAGGGAGAGAGAGAGAGGGAGAGAGGGGGAGAGAGAGAGAGAGAATCAAAGGAGAGAAAGAGTGAGAAAGAAAGAAAGAGAAAGATAGATAGATACTTAAAGGAAAGAGAGAGAGAGAGAGGGGGAGAGAGGGGGGGAGAGAGAGAGAGAGGGGAGAGAGAGAGAGAGGGGAGGGGGGAGAGAGAGGGGAGAGAGAGGGGAGGGAGAGAGAGAGGAGAGAGCACCCCATCAAGCGGTAGACCGTGACCCGCCTGCCGACTCGCTGGAGCAGAACGGGGCGGTGCTTCCTCAGGATAACCTTAACCTTGCGGACGCGTCGCCCCCCCGGTTCCCCTGGTCCAGAACCGTTCCCCTGGTCCAGAACGGGCCGGCTGTGTGTTTCCTCAGAAGAAGGAGCACATCGCACCGTTCCCCTGGTCCAGAACCGTTCCCCTGGTCCAGTGTTTCGAGCACATCGCACCGTTCCCCTGGTCCAGAATGGGCCGGTGTGTTCCTCAGAAGAAGGAGCACATCGCACCGTTCCCCTGGTCCAGAACCGTTCCCCTGGTCCAGAACGGGCCGGCTGTGTGTTTCCTCAGAAGAAGGAGCACATCGCAACACCCGGTTCTCCTGGTCCAGAATGGGCCGGTGTGTTCCTCAGAAGAAGGAGCACATCGCACCGTTCCCCTGGTCCAGAACCGTTCCCCTGGTCCAGAACGGGCCGGATGTGTGTTTCCTCAGAAGAAGGAGCACATCGCACCGTTCCCCTGGTCCAGAACCGTTCCCCTGATCCAGAACCGTTCCCCTGATCCAGTGTTTCGAGCACATCGCACCGTTCCCCTGGTCCAGAACCGTTCCCCTGGTCCAGAACGGGCCTTTTTTATGAACACATCACGCAGCTCCCCGATCCAGAATGGGCCAGTGTGTTCCTCAGAAGAAGGAGCACATCGCACTGTTCCCCTGGTCCAGAACGGTTCCCTGGTCCAGAACGGGCCGGTGTGTTCCTCAGAAGAAGGAGCACATCGCAACACCCGGTTCTCCTGGTCCAGAACGGGCCGGATGTGTGTTTCCTCAGAAGAAGGAGCACATCGCACCGTTCCCCTGGTCCAGAACCGTTCCCCTGATCCAGTGTTTCGAGCACATCGCACCGTTCCCCTGATCCAGAACTGGCCGGTGTGTTCCTCAGAAGAAGCACATCGCACCATCCGGTTCCCCCGATCCAGAATGGGCCAGTGTGTTCCTCAGAAGAAGGAGCACATCGCACCGTTCATCTGGTCCAGAATGGGCCGGTGTGTTCCTCAGAAGAAGGAGCACATCGCACTGTTCCCCTGGTCCAGAACGGTTCCCTGGTCCAGAATGGGGCTGGCTGTGTTCCTCAGAAGAAGGAGCACATCGCACCGTTCATCTGGTCCAGAATGGGCCGGTGTGTTCCTCAGAAGAAGGAGCACATCGCACTGTTCCCCTGGTCCAGAACGGTTCCCTGGTCCAGAATGGGCTGGCTGTGTTCCTCAGAAGAAGGAGCACATCGTGGAGGAGAGCAGTGGCCAACAGATAACTTCAGCTCTAACCTCCAAACGTTGGCCCAGGAGTTCAGTACAAGCGGTGGAGGAGATCCATCAATACCCCAGTAAAACATTAGTGACCTCCTCCTCCTCCTCCTCCTCCACCCCCCCCCCCCCCCCCCCCCCAGGCATGACAGGATCCTGTCCGCAGCCACCTCCTCCCATGTCCTCCCACGGTGCACCTCCCTTTATCTCCCCTTACAAGTGGCGGTAATGCTGTCCGATTTGCGTCTCTGATAATCCGTAATGTCCTGTCAGGCGGCGGCGGCGGCGGCTCTCTGGGCGTCCGCCGCCGCCGCCGGAGCTTCACAAGTCACATCAAATGGCGTTTGGGGTTTTTTTTTTTTTTTTTTGGGGGGGGGAATAACGTGTCAAATAAATTGGACTTCCTCCGCCGCCGCCGCCGTCGGACCGCAGCGTGGCGTTAGTTAGTGACGGAGATTTGTGACTCAGGTTTCAGAGATATTTCGCCACAACTATGTCGAAAATCAAAGTGTGTCGTCTCAACCAGATGATCAGAGTTGTCGGAGTCATCAGCGCAGACCGCCGCCGGACGTCCAAAGAGTTAATACCAAAGAGTTAGTCGTTAATTAAGCTTATTGGCTCCAGCGGCCGTGATTGGGCGATGCGGTTGGCTCCGTCTGCAGCTGGACAAGCGGAGCCAAGTCTTCAAAAAGCGTCAAAAGCGAAAGACCGGATTTGTTTTGTGCATCGTGTCTTTTATACTTCTGATGCTAACTTTTGTTTTTTTTCATTGTTTTCGAGTGAAGGTTTCCAAGGTTACACCAAGCTGCTGTTTTGTCACTTATACCTCTCCACTGATTTCCACTTTTGTCATTTTCGCATTTAGCTTTTACTGTCCAGGAGTGAGGAACTGGTGTTTTTTTTTTTATTATGATGTGAGTGGCTGTATTAGTATTAGTGGCCCTGCATGTGGTGTTAAGTGGTGATGCTAAACGATTTGGTGTCACATTAGCTCACCTGGATTACTCACGTTTTGTAGTGTGTGTGTGTGCGTGTGTGTGTGTGTGTGCGTGTGTGTGTGTTAGCACTAGCGCTAGGTGCCCTGTATGAGTGGATGAGTGGGTTCCTCCTGACATTGCGGTACGTCCCCTCACCAGTACATTATTTTTGATTACATTGTCTGAATAAAGTGTCTTTTCGTCCTTTTTAATGTTATTATACCGCCGTTTTCACTGTTCACACGTCTCTGTAGTTTGCATCACTTCAAGGTGAACATGCTTGCGCTCGGCGAACCTCCACCACATCTTTATCTATGACCTTTGACTAGGGTGACCAGATGAGATTGGCTGAAATTCGGGACTTTTTTTTTTTTTTTGGGGGGGGGGGGGGGGTGTAGGCAGTGACGGACTGGTAACAAAGTTCGGCCCTGTCAATTTTCTCCTGGACTGGCCCACCACAGAAACGACGGCCACCGGAGGGGGGGGGGGGGGGGGGGGGGGGGGGTTTGTGCGATTGTGGACGGGAGGGGGGGGGGGGGGGGGAGACTGCCGTCGGGGACTGCATGCAGTCGACTCAACCTCTCTACGGACGGAGTATGGATGGACAGTTTTTAATGTTTATCAGAAAATAACCACTCAGTATTCTGCTTGAGTATCATTTTCGGGACAATTAGGGCTGGAGATTCGGGATTCGGGACAAACGCTTAGATTTCGGGACTGTCCCGAATTTCTCAGGACGTCTGGTCACCCTACCTTTGACCCAAGGTGGCCTTGTCAACTTTATATTTATTAATTAAAACATAGCGCCACAATCTGTCATATATAGTATGCACGTGGTCTAGGAGAAATACTGAGAGCCACTAGAGAGCGGGATGGACAGTAAAGTCCGGCAGTATATATTAATGACCGTACATGCTAAGTTTCCCTCGATAAAAGTTGTAAAAATGGACTAGAATAATGTCTTGCATCGTGTTTTGCTAATCACTGTAAATCTATCTTTATTCACAGTCTTGTGTCTTAATCTTTTTTCTTTTTTTTCTTTTTTACTGCTTAACTGCTGTTTTTATTGCCGGTGTTGAAGTTCAACCACCAAGTTTAAAGAGTTTTGTGGCTCATGTATAAACTAAATCACGAGTCATATATCGCACCAGGACCCTTAGAACTGTCTGGTAAAACCCCTACCACTGCTGCACTCATACAGACACTAGGGCCCATTATGTATGGCTGGAGGGTAGATGAATGGATGAATGATGGGAGGGTGAGATGAATGGATGAATGATGGATGGAGGATGGATGAATGAATGATGGGAGGGTGGATGGGTGAGTGATGGATGGCGGATGGATGAATGATGGATGGAGGATGGATGATGGGAGGGGGGATGGATGGATGATGGATGAATGATGGGAGGGTGGATGGATGAATGATGGGAGGCTGGATGGGTGAGTGATGGATGGCGGATGGATGAATGATGGATGGAGGATGGATGAATGATGGGAGGGTGGATGGATGAATGATGGATGGAAGATGGATGAATGATGGGAGGGGGGATGGATGAATGATGGGAAGGTGGATGGATGAATTATGGGAGGGTAGACGAATGAATGATGGGAGGGTGGATGGATGGATGATGGGAGGGTAGATGGATGAATGATGGGAGGGTTGATGGATGATGGGAGGGTAGATGGGAGGGTGGATGGATGAATGATGGGAGTGTGGATGGGTGAGTGATGGATGGCGGATGGATGAATGATGGATGGAGGATGGATGATGGGAGGGGGGGATGGATGAATGATGGCTGGAGGATGGATGAATGATGGATGGAGGATGGATGATGGGAGGGTGGATGGATGAATGATGGATGGAGGGTGGATGGATGGATGAATGATGGGAGGGTAGATGGATGAGTGATGGATGGAGGAAAGATGAATGAATGATGGGAGGGTGGATGGGTGAGTGATGGATGGTGGATGGATGAATGATGGATTGAGGATGGATGATGGGAGGGGGTATGGATGAATGATGGGAGGGTGGATGGATGAGTGATGGATGGAGGATGGATGAATGATGGATGGAGGAAAGATGAATGAACGATGGGAGGGTGGGTGGATGAGTGATGGATGGCGGATGGATGAATGATGGGAGGATGGATGGATGATGGGAGGGTGGATGGATGAGTGATGGATGGCAGATGAATGAATGATGGGAGGGTGGATGGATGAGTGATGGATGGCGGATGGATGAATGATGGGAGGGCGGATGGATGAATGATGGGAGGGTGGATGGATGAATGATGGGAGGGTGGATGGATGAATGATGGATGGAGGGTGGATGGATGGATGATGGGAGGGTGAATGGATGAGTGATGGATGGAGGAAAGATGAATGAATGATGGGAGGGTGGATGGATGATTGATGGATGGAGGATGGATGGATGATGGGAGGGTGGATGGATGAGTGATGGATGGCAGATGAATGAATGATGGGAGGGTGGATGGATGAGTGATGGATGGCGGATGGATGAATGATGGGAGGGCGGATGGATGAATGATGGGAGGGTGGATGGATGAATGATGGATGGAGGGTGGATGGATGGATGATGGGAGGGTGAATGGATGAGTGATGGATGAAGGAAAGATGAATGAATGATGGGAGGGTGGATGGATGATTGATGGATGGAGGATGGATGGATGATGGGAGGGTGGATGGATGAATGATGGGAGGGTGGATGGATGAATGATGGAAGGGTGGGTGGATGGATGAATGATTCAATTATGGATAAATGGATTGGGTGATGCATTTACGAACAAATGATGGACGGTAATTGGCTGAATGAACGGATGACAACTTAATAAATAGCTGGATGATAAATAAAAAGATTGACGGATGGGTTTATGGTTGGATTAATTCATTGATGGACGTATGAATACAATCCCCCGAGACGTGCTTTTACATTGGAAACCCTCGGCAGCCTCATTAATTAAACTTCCTGGGGTTATACTTAATGAACAAAATGAAGACTCTGTAATCAAAGCTAATTTCTCTAAATGTCATCCTGAAATGCCAGTCTAATAAAGAAAAAAATAAAGAAAACAAACTCATGTTCACATATTCAGCACAATATTCCTAACATCTGCGTTGTCGGGGGGGGGCACCAGCTGATGTACGGCGTGTGTTTAAATGTAATGTTTAAAATGTAAAGGTCAAGTTAAAATCCGCTCTGTTTAAACACGCGGATGCACTATAACTGTCTGAGCTGGAGTCAGCATCGCCGTGACAACGGGGCATACATCATTCCGGTGCTCTGCAGCCGTTCTGTGCTCCTGCAGACATTTCTGCCTCGTTGTCACGGCGATGACGGCCGGGGCCAGCTTTTATTAAACACGCCGGCGTGCCGATTCGTACGCACGTGCACACACACACGTACGCACGCACGCACACACACACACACACACATGAGCACTGACTTTTTCATCAACGTCTCCCTTTCAAGTTTTTATGTATGAAGGCCTATCGACACAATAACAGTAATTCATTTCCCACATAAAAAAAGATTGTATTCATTTTACGAGTAGTATCTAGCTCAAGTTCACCTGAGACTCGCCTCGAGTTTCTACATGCTCAACAATTGCCGGCGGTCCAAGTATCTGACGATCAACATACCATAATATTCAAGACTCGAGTTGTTAAAGCCGACGGCGACATCTCTGCACGCACGCCATCAGAGGACAACCAGACTCCCCCATGTTTGAGCTACAGTCCCAGCCCACTTGTTGATGGTAACCATGGTAACCCAAAAGGGCCAGGAGTAGTTCGAGGGCAATTTGAGTCTGAGTACGTTGTATCCTACCTTTTTAAAAACTGTGCATCCCTCTTCATCTCAGAAAGGTGTTGTCTTGAAGACCAAGGTTGAGGAACCATCAGTGGGTGGAAGAAGTACTCGATTAAGATCTGTGACTTAATAAGTAGTAGTAGTAGTACCCGCACTGTAGAAGTACAAGTAAAAGTCCTGCATTTAAAACATCACTTAAAGGAACACTTCACCCATTTTGCATTAAACGTTATGTCGTTAGAAACCCAGTCGTATTTTTGAACGGTCGCTGCAACGTTCACTCATTTTCCCCCTGAGACGGGAGAAATCCGGATATTACCTCTCACACTTCCTGGTTCAAAATGACGTAAAACGACGTTTTTTGCGTCATTTGTACTAGGAAGTGTTTTTTTTGTCAGGGGGGGGGGGGGGGGTTCTAGTGACTACAAGCACGAGCTCCTCATTTTCAAACCCGCCTACAGGGGGGAGGAACACACCCCGGACCGACGGTGGGGGGGGGGGGGGGGGGGGGAATCGTAACACACCCCGGACCGACGACCAACGGGGGGGGGGGCGATCGTAACACACCCAGGACCGATGAGGGGGGGGCGATCGGTAACACACCCCGGACCGACGACCAACGGGGGGGGGGTGGGGGGGGGGGGGGGGGGCGATCGTAACACACCCAGGACCGACGAGGGTGGGGGGGCGCGATTGTAACACACACTGAACCTGTCACCAACCCCCCCCCCCCCACCCCCCCCAAGCCAAATGGATGCAACTGCATTTATACATGACGGGCCGCAGCATGGGCAGCTGTTATAGGGTAGATTGATGAGCGATGCACCTTATGGGGCGGAGTTCAACATCAGTGGGCGTGGCCTGCGGAGCTCAATCATTGCGGTGCATGATGGGAGTTGTTGTCTGCAATCCACAAGCCCTAAAAAGTCGTTTTTCCCTGCCTTTTCTCGGTCAAGAAGGCACCAAATTGGAAATGTATGCTACTATTCGACTACATTTGTACAAATATGACCCCACTTTCAATACATATTCATGTTTCAACCGGTGAAGTGGCCTTTTAAGTAAAAGCACAAAAGTATTAGCATCAAAATATACCCACAGTACCAACAGTAAAAGTACTCATTATGTAGAATGGCCCATTTCAGAATAATATATGTCATGCAATTGGATTATATTAATTGATGCATTCATGTGTTAAACACTTCAATGTTGCAGCTGGTAAAGTTGAAATGAATCAAAGCTCATTTTAATGTATATATATATATATACAGTATATACTATATATACTGTATATATATATATATTTTTTTTTGTATATTACTTTACATACTATAGCTTGTGAATTTCCTCCTGGGAACCAATACAGCCTTATTGATAATAATATAATTAATTTATTGATTATATTTTGCATTGATAATCTGAATCTCTGAAAGTAACTCTGTTTACTAAATACTGAAGTAAAAATACTCAAGAAATACTCAACTACCTCACATTTGTACTGAAGCAACAGCACTTAAGTAACATATATATATATATACAGTATATGTTCTCATACCCCATGCAGTTGTGCCCCAATCAACTGTCGAGAAACGCCGCTTCCAGCTGACCAAGAGCGCCGCTTCGCGTCACTCCGGCGAGGCGGCGACACAGCCGACAC
>JAOPHQ010000492.1:0-27373 GCA_030340625.1 Merluccius polli
TACGAGAACAAACGTGGACTTGCAAAGTCCCGCGAGATCCTAGCCTCATGTACTGTGAGGCTGCGGTTGCTAGGTTCCCCACCTGGTGACCTGGGTCCTAGCGTCCCATATGTTACATACACCCCCACTTTAAAAGGTCGCGTCCCGGTGACATAACTCACTTTACTTAGCAGGAACATTAGTCTCGTGGCCTATGTGCTAACGGGTCTGGGGGCCGTCTGGGCTAGGGTCTGGGTTGGGGTAGACGGAATGGGTTGAAATGCTGCCCAGCTGTGGTTCGGTGGAGCGCCGTATCACCTCTGGTCCAACAAGAACTGAAGGGCTGTTTCTGGCCCTTCAGGAGAGGGTGGATTAGCTCTCTGGGAGACCTGCAGGTTCTTCCATGGCAACAAGGCCAGTCTCTGGGGGCTGGGGGTCTGGGGGCAGGCTCCTGTTCGGCAATAGAGCTAACGTCACAGGGGGAGCTGATGAAAACCTGACAGAAGGCTGCTGTTGGCGTCCTCATCCTCGCTAGCGTTTCCTAAGGGAGGGGTTTCATCCCTCTGTCTGGGGGGAGGGGGGGGCCACTAGTGGTTCTGAGACCAGCACGCCTCTCTCAGTGATTGGTCTTAGTTCAGAGCGATGAACAGTTTTCTGCTGTTCTGGGTTGGATCGGGACTGGATCTTATATACTGTACCGACATTATCCAGGCATTTCACCACTTGGTAGACTGTTGATTCCCAGACATCTTGGATTTTTCTACGTCCTAGTACATGGTTCTTCCGATAGACCAGAGTGCCAACTGGAAGGATGGCTGTGGTTGTTGGAGGTTGGCGCTGCTCTCTGGCTGTGGCAGCTGCCTCCAAATGCTTTTTAGCTGCCATATACACAGAAGCCAAGTGATCTTGATGCTTGGTTACCCAGTCATCTGGTGTGATTGAAGCTGGCTCCTCATCCGCTTGCCCCAGTAGTAGGTCAACAGGTAGCTGGGGTTTCTGACCAAACATCAGTTCGTATGGTGAATGACCTGTTGACTGGTGGACGGTTTGTATTATAAGCAAACACCAACTGGGGGAGCAATTGAGGCCATTTTCGCTTTTTCTCTCCTGGGAGGGCAGCGCAAAAGATCAAAAAGGGTTCGATTAAACCTCTCGCATTGTCCATTTCCCTCTGGGTGGTAAGGGGTCGTCCTGCTTTTTGCAATCCCATACAGCTGGCAAAGGCGTTTGAGTAGTTCACCTTCAAAGTTGCGGCCTTGGTCCGAATGAATTCTTTTAGGCACTCCATAGATGTAAAACCTCACCATCCGTGAGGATTTTAACAACAGTATGGGCCTTCTGGTCCGATGTTGGATATGCTTGAGTGAATTTGGAGAAAACGTCGGTCACGACCAAGACATGCTCTCTCCCATCACTGGCTCTTTCCAAGGTGGTAAAGTCAATGGCAACAACCTCTAAAGGTTTGGAGGCTGTCAGATGTCCCATGAATGTCCGGACTGAGGGCCGCACTGCTTTGGCAATGATGCAACGTTCACACTCTTTACACCACTGGTCAATGTCTGAACGCATATTCGGCCAGTAGCATCTTTCTCTGACCAAGACTGTCGTCCTTTCTGCCCCCTGGTGGCCGTGATTGTCATGTAAACTGGTCAGTACTTCTGCTTGTAGTGCTTTTGGTAATAGCAGCTGGTGAACTGTCTGTCGGCTTGGGGGCATCTGTACCTCTCTGTAAAGCACGTTGTCCTTTTCCTTGATTCTCCTCCATTGTCGGACAAGCTCCAAAACCTGGTTGGATTCTCTAGACCGTTCTGCTCTGTTTGGGGGGCGTCCTCTCCTCCAGTAGGGGAGAAATGCTTTGACCACTGGGTCTGTGGCTTGCAGGGCCTGCAGATCAGCCTTCTCCCGCACCGGAGCTGCGTCCCACTGCCATGACGTTACCAGTGAGCTGTGGTTGTGTGGGAGAGTACCTTTTGGAGCCAATCATTTGTGATGGGATGTTAAAACCAGGCACGATGTCAGAAATGGAATGTACTGCTGGGGTGTTCAGTTGACGGGAAAGGGCATCAGCATTACGGTTGGCTGCTCCGGGGCGGTATTTAATGTCAAAGTTGAAACTGGCCAATTCGGATGCCCACCGTTGCTCTACAGCTGCTAGCTTGGCCGTCTGGAGGTAGCTCAGGGGGTTGTTGTCTGTGTACACGGTGAAAGCCGTCCCCAGAAGGTATTCCCTGAACTTTTCCGTGATGGCCCACTTCAAAGCAAGGAATTCTAATTTCATGGAGCTGTAGTTTGACATGTTTCGTTCACTTGGTCTAAGCCCCTGGCTGGCAAATGCGATTGGCCGACGGGCTCCATCCTGTTCTTGAGCAAGTACTGCACCCAGGCCCTGGTGGCTGGCATCCACTTCTAGGATAAAGGGTTTCTTGAAGTCGGCGTAGCCAAGGACAGGAGTAGTGACAAGCTTGTTTTTAAGTGTCTGAAATGCTTTTTTCACATGACTCACTCCACTGTCCTTCCAACTTGGCACTGACCTTTGACCTTGGTTTTTTCTTGCTTCCTTCTAGCTCTCCAACCAGTCGATGAAGCGGGGCTGCATGCTTTGCGAACCCTTCTACAAAACGCCTGTAGAAGGAGGCAAAAACCCAAGAAGCCGCGTAATTCAGTGACGGTGGATGGGCGCTTCCACTCTGCCACTGCCCTGGTCTTCTCTGGGTCGGTTGCCACACCGGCAGGGGAGATGACATGACCAAGGTATCGCACCTCCCGCTGAAAAAAATGGCATTTAGACATCTTCAGTTTCAGGTTATGCTGCTGGAGCCGACTCAGGACCATCTCCAACCGCTGCAGGTGTTGACTGAAGGATGTGGAGAAAATTATGATATCGTCCAAATACAGCAGCAATGACTGAAAACTCTGATCCCCGAAGATACGTTCCATTAGGCGCTGGAATGTTCCTGGTGCATTACAAAGTCCAAATGGCATTCTGTTAAACTCGAAGAGGCCAAACGGGGTGCAGAATGCCGTCTTCTCTTTGTCTCTCTCTGACATTGGCACCTGGTTGTATCCACTTGCCAAGTCGAGCGTTGAGAACCATTTGGCACCAGTAAGAGCATCCAAAGATTCTTCAATGCGCGGGCAGCGGATATGCGTCTTTCCTCGTCTTGGCGTTGAGTTGTCGATAATCGACACACAGCCGGATGTCACCACACTTTTTCTGGACAACTACGATGGGGGAGGAGTAAGGGGCTGGAGCTCACTCTCACAATCCCTCGCTGTAACAGTTCTTGTATGTGGGACTTGACAAGTGAAAATTGAGATGGGGGGGAGACGGCGGTACCGCTGACGAACAGGGGTGTCGTCTATCAGCGGGATCTCGTGGTAGATCAGGTCAGTACAGCCCAAATCCCCATCATCCAGGCTGAATGCGTCTTGGTACTTTGTCAGCAAACTCTTGGCTGCTTGTGCATCATTAACAGGGAGATCGGGCCAATTCAGTTCACTCAGGCCAGGGAGGGGGTGGGGGGGCGAGGCCTCTACTGCCGTAGACTGAATGAATACCACCTGCCGGCCTTCGTCCTGTGTCTGCTCCTCCACCTGTACAGCCTGGGAAGAGGAATGCAGATCGGCCAAATGTAACGTCCCCAACACTGTTTTTGATCTCAGCCACTGGTCTTCCTCACCAACATTAACAACAGGGATATTGACAGTTCCTCTGGAAACAGTGAGGAGGGCACTAGATATAAGCAGGTTCATGGGTAACCGACCTTTTCCATAGGGCAAAGGCTCCAGCAATACAGTACCAATGGCTGGGCCTGGGCCTTGGTTGCAGGTGGCCTCCCCTACATGGCCGGTCTGCAAGAGGCGGTCCATCTGTTGGTACTCTGACAATGCACGCCCCCATTTCCTCTCAGCTTGTTTTACTAGAGGAGAAGAAAAGAGATTGTCACCATGTTCCCTGAATAATACAGAGTAGCAGCCACTGATAATGTTCATTCCCAACAGACCAGGTACTACAGTTTTCCTTTGTTGGGAAGCTGGATCAGGGGGGTCTTTTACCACCAGGATGCCCATCTGTGGGAGGGTGGTGCCGAGGACTTCAACATCTAACTCCACATACCCCAAATATGGAATATCTAATCCATTAGCTGCTGTTAATTTGAGCCAGGTACAAGATTTCAGTTGCTCATTTGTTTGTGGCATCAGATACTGTTCAAAGAAAGCCTGTGTTACAGTAGTTACCATTGATCCAGTATCAAGTAAGGACGGCACCTCTACCCCCCCTACTCTGATCTTTACTACTGGGCAGTGTCCAATTAGCCGGGATGCCAGACTTGCCTGTTTTGAACCCACAAATCCCCCTTCTGGTATCGGGTTCCCAACACCAGAGGGCGCTAGTTTTCCTGCTGCTCCACTGCATTCACTCTTGCTCCCACCCATTGGCCCCGTCCCCGTGATCCCACCCCCCCAGGGAGCCCACCCATTTCAACCCGACAAAATCTAGCAATATGACCTGCCTTGTGACACCGCATGCATATTGGTTTTCCATCTGGCTGGAACTGGTATTGTTTTGGCCTGCTGCTGCTTGGGGGATCCTGGGGGCTTGTATAATTAGGGGCAGTGGAGGAAGAGCCTAAATGTTTAAGAATGGCATCTAGCTGTACTTGCTGTTTACGTAAACACTCCTTCAATTCTGCCAGCTCATCACTGGATCTAGCAGCAACGGCGTTGGTGTCGACATCACCTTGACCTAATCCTGAAGCATTTGAATCACAGGAGTATGCTCGTGCTCTTTGTCCACAAGCAGGGGGCCCTCGCTTTTCCCATTTGATAGCTGCATTACGTACATCTTTGAAGGAATGGTTAGAATGTTGCCGAACCAAGTGGGCCAAGTCACGCTGTAATTTGGTGTCACGTACGTTTTCAATGAATGTGTCACGAATCACCAAATCTGAATTTGAAACCCCCCTTGGATCTTTACTTTCAAGTAGTTCCATCAAATGCAACAAAGCATGGGAAAACTCACGTATGGACTCATTATCCTGTTGCCGGCGTTGAAAAAATTGTCTCTGTAAGCTCACATATGTTTGATCACACCCAAAATTATCAAGCAGTATTGTGAAAATAGCCTCTGGTGTGGCTCTATCAGTTGGAGAGCTAAATTTTACCTCCCGCTTAGCTTCCCCATCTAGCAGATCACAAAGAAATGTTGCTTGTTCAACCAGTGTGTGCTGCACAAACAGTGACTTTTTTGCTTCTTCTACCCAGTCTTCTACAGTTAACCCATCCTGAGCTATATCTCCTGAAAACCGTGGACATTTCCTCTCTCTTGGTGCATACATGTACACCCGCTCTGTTGAATCACTACTGACATTAGTTACTACACGGCTAGATGGCCCAGGGGCCTCTACATTTACTGTTCCGTTTCCCCCATCTTTGAGTCTATTATTTTCTGCTTTTAGTTGCTGAACGTTCAGAAGTTCAGTCAAGGCTCTGATTTGTTCCTCTGATTCAGACATTTTAATTGACTTTCTCAAATAAACAAAAAACAACACCCAACAATCAATTCCGGGACATGGGTGAGCGAACCCCCCCAAGAATAATGTCTTTGTCCACTGTGTTTGTAAACGCTGGTGGTTCGGCGTTGCAGCTAGAGGGCGGTGTTGCAGCTAGAGTGCGGTGGATGTCCTCGGAATCTCCTCTTGGGCAACCACTGTCCTCCTCCTCCACCCCCAACCTTTGCTACCTTAGTGCCTCCAAATAAATTAAAAAAAAACAAAAACAAAACACACACACAAAAAAAAAAAGCCTCCGCTATCCTGCCGACAACGCCAAATGTGACCGGCACTAGAGTTACTCGTGTATGACAACGCCACTCTCTTTAAAGGGGAGAGACCCTGGACTACACACGCAGTGTGACTAATTTACAGCAAACACTCCCCACTCAGGTTAATACCTATTAGGGCAAGGACAAGCAGAGGCTCTTGAGGTTATACAAAAATAAGATTTATTTTAACAATATCCCCTAAACAATAAAAGCAATACGTTTGTATTTGATAATGCTGATAGCTGATACCTAGAGTTGGACACACATAACCAGGTGAATAATACCGTTATGTATTTAAAGGTTCAAAGGCACTGCACACTTCAAAGACACTGCACACTTAAAAGGTTCAAAGACACTGCACACTTAAAAGGGTCAAAGGCACTGCACACTTCAATGAGCAAACATTAAATTCTACAACACCATGGAATGGTGGGTGATCACAACTATCGAGATATACGCATAACAAAACCAAAACAAGAAAAATGGAGACACTAATTATAGGGATCTCTGGGAGGAGAGGACAGTGGCTGCCCTGCCGACGTGTGTCGCCAGTTCAGCCTGCTTTGAGCTAAGCTGTAGCGCATCCAGGTAATACAGTAGATAGACTGGGACAGCTAATGCTGCTTGTCAAAGTGCTGATGATTATTATCTTAAACTGCTACGAGGTAAGGCCTACAGGTACGAGGTACAATGCAGTTCAACCCTCATGGCACCAACAGACACACTCTTTTCTTCTCAGACCTACGACGCCGGCAACAGGAGCATGGACGAGGGTGAGCTACGAGAACAAATGTGGACTTGCAAAGTCCCGCGAGATCCTAGCCTCATGTACTGTGAGGCTGCGGTTGCTAGGTTCCCCACCTGCAGTCGGTTGCACCAGCTGAACGTAAGGTCGATCGTAAGTTTAGGTGTAAAGTTGATCTTAACCTTACGTTCGACGTAGTTAGTTTCAAACTAGCGCCGTTCTAAATTCAGGTTGCACCACCATAACTTAAGACGGAACTTAACTAGTAGTGCGTAAATTACCTAGGGTGAAATAAGTGTCGCATTTAATGACGTTTAGATCACATGATCAAGCCATAAGTGTCGCATTTAATGACGTTTAGATCACATCAAGCCAATCATTAGTAGCTTACAATGAAAACAGGAAGTGTGACAGTAGCTACACTTGTGCTGAATGAAAACTTCAAGCATCCAATCTGGAGGAATAAAATAACATTAAATTACATATAATGACTCTAATTGGCTCATTCACATCTTCTTGGGGTTTAGTCCGGGAAGACCAATAGGGATTGATCCGGAACGCGAGGCGAGCGGCGGGGCCGTTTGATGTGTAATTACACACTCTCATTGTGCGTAGATGTGTGTGCGTGGGGGGGGGGGGGGGCGGAGGTATGCGTGTGTGTGTGTGTTTGTGGGCGGAGGTATGCGTGTGTGTGCGTGTGCGGGTTAGGGGTGTAAAGATTAACCGATACGTATATTTTTAACCTGTAAAATACGACCACATCGATGCGTGAAGCCTCGTATCGAAATTGACATGACATTAATCGGTTATTGTTTCAATTTAAAAGTAAGGAATCGGTTCGCATTTGCAAACGTTTCTGACTTGACAGTCCACCCCGGACCTACGAGCGACGGGGGGGGGCAGGTAGACACCGCTAGACACCGCTAGACATGCGGGACTCATACCGGTGATCGCGGGTTTAGTTCTCCGTGTCTGATCGCTGTAATTCGGAGCGTGAATATCGGTTGAATATCTAATATCTTTCTAACTAAAACACTTTAGTATTTTTAAAACGATAGTCGCACATCCCTCGTAACTACGCCGTGAAGGTGAACCCTCCCGGACTCCGCTATTAACATGAACCGCTCCGCCGGAGCAGCCGCACATAACGCCAAACGTATCATATGTGATACATGAGTTTTTGAGCCCTCCACATGAGCAGTGTGACAATTTTTTCCCTGAAAAACCCGATGTATACAATTATATACATGCAATACACGGATAATCCACCAGGGGGCAGTCATTTCCTCACTAGAGTGCTTTCCAGCCATGCTACAAGATTGACACTAACCAGTAATTGGACACATGTGGTTATTGCAGAAGAAGTTTGCCAATTTTGAAAAGATTAAGGTAAGAAACAAATTAATTTTTTTCTGAAACATCAATAGGAACAGTTACTGGGTTGATGCAATGTGAAATTACTTAATATTTCATAATATATGGTTTAGTAAAACCGTGTTAAAAATGACGTATCAAATTTGATACAGCGGGTGTATAAGGTCATGTAACTCTAAATTAGTCAATTGTCATTTTATTGTATTTCATGCATTATAAATAACATCAAGCAACATACAGTCTTTTTATTTTTCAAGTAAACTAATTAAATGTTTAAATTACATTATTTGGTACATTCAGAGCAAAGAATTAGATATGCAACTTGCTGTATCATGATGATTGATGACTAGTTGGGTGTTGCATTGGTATGATTGATAGCAACTTAGTTTTGCTTACTGATTTCACTAAAACTGACCAATTCAAAGAAAAAATACACAATAATCTGTTTTTTGTGTGCATGTGTGTTTTAGATGGCAAAAAAATACAGTTTTGAAGATGCTCTGAAGATGATTCTGGATGGGAATTCAAGTGACATGGAGCAGCTCGGGGAAGATGAGGATGAGGAGGAGGAGGAGGATGAGGAATGGACTCCTGCAAGGATTGGGGAAAACCCAGATAGTAGTGATGATGAGGAAGAGGAAAACCCAGATGGTAATGATGCTGATGAAGGCCCAGAAGTCCCAGAAGTCCCAGAAGAGGACACAACACCAAAGCAGTTGGCAAGGGGCAAAGTGAAAATGAAGGAGTATCGGTGGAGAAGAAAACAGTTTGAACCTCCATCTGTTGAGTTTGTGGAATGTGTTGAGGAAGACTCTGAAGAGAGGTTTGACTGGACACCATACATGTATTTCAAAGATTTTGTGACTGAGGAAATGCTACAGGAAATTGCAGAAGAAACAAACTTGTACAGTGTGCAGAAAAATGGAAAGTCAGTGAACACAAATGCCCAAGAAATTGAGCAAATTCTGGGTATGTACATGCACATGGGGTTAGTACAGATGCCCAATGTACGAGCTTACTGGGAGATGGAGACAAGGTACCTCCCAGTGTGTGATGTGATGTCACGGGGGCGATTCCTGAATTTGCTGACACTGATTCACTTTCAGGACAACCTCAATGTGTCTGAGGATGCAAAAAAGGATAAAGTGTGGAAACTCAGACCATGGTTAGAGAAACTACGCCAACGATTTCTTTGCATACCTCCTGAAGAATGTCACGCTGTTGATGAAATCATGGTGCCTTTCAAAGGAAAATCACATCTACGATGCTACATGCCAGGAAAACCTCACAAGTGGGGGTTCAAGATGTGGGGACGTGCCGGCCAAAGTGGCTATCTCTATGACTTTGACGTGTGCTAAGGGAGAGAAAACGCGACAGAGATGCAAGCACTGCGTAGGCCACTTTGCCCATGTGTACTGTCAGAAATGCAAAGTGCATCTTTGTCTGAACAAGGACAGAAACTGTTTTCAAGCCTACCATCACTCAAAATAAAAAGGTTGTGAACCGCAAAATGAGTAAAAAAACCTGAAATGTTATGTCTTCCAGATTTCCACCCTGCCAGTTCCATTGCTGCATTGTTTTTGTTGGATTTGTTGGATTTGTTTGTGTATTTTCTGTTCAAGAAAAAAAAGAATTGTTGAGCATTGTGACCCGCTGTATCAAATATGATACAAATTAAAACTCCTATATGGAAATTGATATTTGAAATTTTTTTGTTTTGTTTGTTCAGAAGGACCAATAAAGGCTCCAGTTTCAAAGAATTGGAATTTTCTGTCAATTATTTAATGGTTTGGGCTTTACAGGGTTAAGGATTTTTTTTTGTATTTACGGCGGAGGTTACACCTACCTAGTACTAGGTGTAATTTAAGGTGTAACTTAAGGTGTAACTTAAGCCTACGTTGAACGTAAATGGTGTGGTGCAACAGTGTAACAATTAGTAGTTCGTAAACTCGAACGTAGTGCCAGTTTACGTTCAAACTAAGCTAAGATGGAACTTACGTTCAGCTGGTGCAACCAGCTGCTGGTGACCTGGGTCCTAGCGTCCCATATGTTACATACACCCCCACTTTAAAAGGTCGCCGTCCCGGTGACATAACTCACTTTACTTAGCAGGAACATTAGTCTCGTGGCCTATGTGCTAAAGGGTCTGGGGGCCGTTGGGCTAGGGGTTGGGGTAGACGGAATGGGTTTGAATGCTGCCCAGCTGTGGTTCGGTGGGAGCGCCGTATCACCTCTGGTCCCAACAAGAACTGAAGGGCTGTTTCTGGCCCTTCAGGAGAGGGTGGATTGCTCTCTGGGAGACCTGCAGGTTCTTCCATGGACACAAGGCCAGTCTCTGGGGGCTGGGGGTCTGGGGGCTGGCTCCTGTTCGGCAATAGAGCTAACGTCACAGGGGGAGCTGATGAAACCTGACAGAAGGCTGCTGTTGCTGTCCTCATCCTCGCTAGCGTTTCCTAAGGGAGGGGTTTCATCCCTCTGTCTGGGGGGAGGGGGGGGCCACTAGTGGTTCTGAGACCAGCACGCCTCTCTCAGTGATTGGTCTTAGTTCAGAGGCGATGAACAGTTTTCTGCTGTTCTGGGTTGGATCGGGACTGGATCTTATATACTGTACCGACATTATCCAGGCATTTCACCACTTGGTAGACTGTTGATTCCCAGACATCTTGGATTTTTCTACGTCCTAGTACATGGTTCTTCCGATAGACCAGAGTGCCAACTGGAAGGATGGCTGTGGTTGTTGGAGGTTGGCGCTGCTCTCTGGCTGTGGCAGCTGCCTCCAAATGCTTTTTAGCTGCCATATACACAGAAGCCAAGTGATCTTGATGCTTGGTTACCCAGTCATCTGGTGTGATTGAAGCTGGCTCCTCATCCGCTTGCCCCAGTAGTAGGTCAACAGGTAGCTGGGGTTTCTGACCAAACATCAGTTTGTATGGTGAATGACCTGTTGACTGGTGGACGGTTGTATTATAAGCAAACACCAACTGGGGGAGCAATTGAGGCCATTT
Organism: Merluccius polli; assembly: GCA_030340625.1. NCBI lineage: Eukaryota > Metazoa > Chordata > Actinopteri > Gadiformes > Merlucciidae > Merluccius > Merluccius polli. The sequence continues at coordinate 10,928 of JAOPHQ010000492.1, forward strand.
TCGCTTTTTCTCTCCTGGGAGGCAGCGCAAAAGATCAAAAAGGGTTCGATTAAACCTCTCGCATTGTCCATTTCCCTCTGGGTGGTAAGGGGTCGTCCTGCTTTTTGCAATCCCATACAGCTGGCAAAGGCGTTTGAGTAGTTCACCTTCAAAGTTGCGGCCTTGGTCCGAATGAATTCTTTTAGGCACTCCATAGATGTAAAACCATTTTTCCGTGAGGATTTTAACAACAGTATGGGCCTTCTGGTCCGATGTTGGATATGCTTGAGTGAATTTGGAGAAAACGTCGGTCACGACCAAGACATGCTCTCTCCCATCACTGGCTCTTTCCAAGGTGGTAAAGTCAATGGCAACAACCTCTAAAGGTTTGGAGGCTGTCAGATGTCCCATGAATGTCCGGACTGAGGGCCGCACTGCTTTGGCAATGATGCAACGTTCACACTCTTTACACCACTGGTCAATGTCTGAACGCATATTCGGCCAGTAGCATCTTTCTCTGACCAAGACTGTCGTCCTTTCTGCCCCCTGGTGGCCGTGATTGTCATGTAAACTGGTCAGTACTTCTGCTTGTAGTGCTTTTGGTAATAGCAGCTGGTGAACTGTCTGTCGGCTTGGGGGCATCTGTACCTCTCTGTAAAGCACGTTGTCCTTTTCCTTGATTCTCCTCCATTGTCGGACAAGCTCCAAAACCTGGTTGGATTCTCTAGACCGTTCTGCTCTGTTTGGGGGGCGTCCTCTCCTCCAGTAGGGGAGAAATGCTTTGACCACTGGGTCTGTGGCTTGCAGGGCCTGCAGATCAGCCTTCTCCCGCACCGGAGCTGCGTCCACTGCCATGACGTTACCAGTGAGCTGTGGTTGTGTGGGAGAGTACCTTTTGGAGCCAATCATTTGTGATGGGATGTTAAAACCAGGCACGATGTCAGAAATGGAATGTACTGCTGGGGTGTTCAGTTGACGGGAAAGGGCATCAGCATTACGGTTGGCTGCTCCGGGGGCGGTATTTAATGTCAAAGTTGAAACTGGCCAATTCGGATGCCCACCGTTGCTCTACAGCTGCTAGCTTGGCCGTCTGGAGGTAGCTCAGGGGGTTGTTGTCTGTGTACACGGTGAAAGCCGTCCCCAGAAGGTATTCCCTGAACTTTTCCGTGATGGCCCACTTCAAAGCAAGGAATTCTAATTTCATGGAGCTGTAGTTTGACATGTTTCGTTCACTTGGTCTAAGCCCCTGGCTGGCAAATGCGATTGGCCGACGGGCTCCATCCTGTTCTTGAGCAAGTACTGCACCCAGGCCCTGGTGGCTGGCATCCACTTCTAGGATAAAGGGTTTCTTGAAGTCGGCGTAGCCAAGGACAGGAGTAGTGACAAGCTTGTTTTTAAGTGTCTGAAATGCTTTTTCACATGACTCACTCCACTGTCCTTCCAACTTGGCACTGACCTTTGACCTTGGTTTTTTCTTGCTTCCTTCTAGCTCTCCAACCAGTCGATGAAGCGGGGCTGCATGCTTTGCGAACCCCTTCTACAAAACGCCTGTAGAAGGAGGCAAAACCCAAGAAGCCGCGTAATTCAGTGACGGTGGATGGGCGCTTCCACTCTGCCACTGCCCTGGTCTTCTCTGGGTCGGTTGCCACACCCGCAGGGGAGATGACATGACCAAGGTATCGCACCTCCCGCTGAAAAAAATGGCATTTAGACATCTTCAGTTTCAGGTTATGCTGCTGGAGCCGACTCAGGACCATCTCCAACCGCTGCAGGTGTTGACTGAAGGATGTGGAGAAAATTATGATATCGTCCAAATACAGCAGCAATGACTGAAAACTCTGATCCCCGAAGATACGTTCCATTAGGCGCTGGAATGTTCCTGGTGCATTACAAAGTCCAAATGGCATTCTGTTAAACTCGAAGAGGCCAAACGGGGTGCAGAATGCCGTCTTCTCTTTGTCTCTCTCTGACATTGGCACCTGGTTGTATCCACTTGCCAAGTCGAGCGTTGAGAACCATTTGGCACTAGTAAGAGCATCCAAAGATTCTTCAATGCGCGGCAGCGGATATGCGTCTTTCCTCGTCTTGGCGTTGAGTTGTCGATAATCGACACACAGCCGGATGTCACCACACTTTTTCTGGACAACTACGATGGGGGAGGAGTAAGGGCTGGAGCTCACTCTCACAATCCCTCGCTGTAACAGTTCTTGTATGTGGGACTTGACAAGTGAAAATTGAGATGGGGGGAGACGGCGGTACCGCTGACGAACAGGGGTGTCGTCTATCAGCGGGATCTCGTGGTAGATCAGGTCAGTACAGCCCAAATCCCCATCATCCAGGCTGAATGCGTCTTGGTACTTTGTCAGCAAACTCTTGGCTGCTTGTGCATCATTAACAGGGAGATCGGGCCAATTCAGTTCACTCAGGCCAGGGAGGGGGGTGGGGGGGAGAGGCCTCTACTGCCGTAGACTGGATGAATACCACCTGCCGGCCTTCGTCCTGTGTCTGCTCCTCCACCTGTACAGCCTGGGAAGAGGAATGCAGATCGGCCAAATGTAACGTCCCCAACACTGTTTTTGATCTCAGCCACTGGTCTTCCTCACCAACATTAACAACAGGGATGTTGACAGTTCCTCTGGAAACAGTGAGGAGGGCGCTAGATATGAGCAGGTTCATGGGTAACCAACCTTTTCCATAGGGCAAAGGCTCCAGCAATACAGTACCAATGGCTGGGCCTGGGCCTTGGTTGCAGGTGGCCTGAACGAACTGTAGGGAGCCCGCTGGTATCCGGATTGCCGGTCCCGGTGGTGTCACAGCCTCCCCTACATGGCCGGTCTGCAAGAGGCGGTCCATCTGTTGGTACTCTGACAATGCACGCCCCCATTCCCTCTCAGCTTGTTTTACTAGAGGAGAAGAAAAGAGATTGTTACCATGTTCCCTGAATAATACAGAGTAGCAGCCACTGATAATGTTCATTCCCAACAGACCAGGTACTACAGTTTTCCTTTGTTGGGAAGCTGGATCAGGGGGGTCTTTTACCACCAGGATGCCCATCTGTGGGAGGGTGGTGCCGAGGACTTCAACATCTAACTCCACATACCCCAAATATGGAATATCTAATCCATTAGCTGCTGTTAATTTGAGCCAGGTACAAGATTTCAGTTGCTCATTTGTTTGTGGCATCAGATACTGTTCAAAGAAAGCCTGTGTTACAGTAGTTACCATTGATCCAGTATCAAGTAAGGACGGCACCTCTACCCCCCCCTACTCTGATCTTTACTACTGGGCAGCGTCCAATTAGCCGGGATGCCAGACTTGCCTGTTTTGAACCCACAAATCCCCCTTCTGGTATCGGGTTCCCAACACCAGAGGGCGCTAGTTTTCCTGCTGCTCCACTGCATTCACTCTTGCTCCCACCCATTGGCCCCGTCCCCGTGATCCCACCCCCCCAGGGAGCCCACCCCATTTCAACCCGACAAAATCTAGCAATATGACCTGCCTTGTGACACCGCATGCATATTGGTTTTCCATCTGGCTGGAACTGGTATTGTTTTGGCCTGCTGCTGCTTGGGGGATCCTGGGGGCTTGTATAATTAGGGGCAGTGGAGGAAGAGCCTAAATGTTTAAGAATGGCATCTAGCTGTACTTGCTGTTTACGTAAACACTCCTTCAATTCTGCCAGCTCATCACTGGATCTAGCAGCAACGGCGTTGGTGTCGACATCACCTTGACCTAATCCTGAAGCATTTGAATCACAGGAGTATGCTCGTGCTCTTTGTCCACAAGCAGGGGGCCCTCGCTTTTCCCATTTGATAGCTGCATTACGTACATCTTTGAAGGAATGGTTAGAATGTTGCCGAACCAAGTGGGCCAAGTCACGCTGTAATTTGGTGTCACGTACGTTTTCAATGAATGTGTCACGAATCACCAAATCTGAATTTGAAACCCCCCTTGGATCTTTACTTTCAAGTAGTTCCATCAAATGCAACAAAGCATGGGAAAACTCACGTATGGACTCATTATCCTGTTGCCGGCGTTGAAAAAATTGTCTCTGTAAGCTCACATATGTTTGATCACACCCAAAATTATCAAGCAGTATTGTGAAAATAGCCTCTGGTGTGGCTCTATCAGTTGGAGAGCTAAATTTTACCTCCCGCTTAGCTTCCCCATCTAGCAGATCACAAAGAAATGTTGCTTGTTCAACCAGTGTGTGCTGCACAAACAGTGACTTTTTTGCTTCTTCTACCCAGTCTTCTACAGTTAACCCATCCTGAGCTATATCTCCTGAAAACCGTGGACATTTCCTCTCTCTTGGTGCATACATGTACACCCGCCCTGTTGAATCACTACTGACATTATTAGTTACTACACGGCTAGATGGCCCAGGGGCCTCTACATTTACTGTTCCGTTTCCCCCATCTTTGAGTCTATTATTTTCTGCTTTTAGTTGCTGAACAAGTTCAGTCAAGGCTCTGATTTGTTCCGCTGATTCAGACATTTTAATCGACTTTCTCAAATAAACAAAAAAACAACACCCAACAATCAATTCCTGGACATGGGTGAGCGAACCCCCCCAAGAATAATGTCTTTGTCCACTGTGTTTGTAAACGCTGGTGGTTCGGCGTTGCAGCTAGAGGGCGGTGTTGCAGCTAGAGTGCGGTGGATGTCCTCTGAATCTCCTCTTGGGCAACCACTGTCCTCCTCCTCCACCCCCAACCTTTGCTACCTTAGTGCCTCCAAATAAATAAAAAAAACAAAAACAAAACACACACAAAAAAAAAAAAAAGCCTCCGCTATCCTGCCGACAACGCCAAATGTGACCGGCACTAGAGTTACTTGTGTATGACAACGCCACTCTCTTTAAAGGGGAGAGACCCTGGACTACACACGCAGTGTGACTAATTTACAGCAAACACTCCCCACTCAGGTTAATACCTATTAGGGCAAGGACAAGCAGAGGCTCTTGAGGTTATACAAAAATAAGATTTATTTTAACAATATCCCCTAAACAATAAAAGCAATACGTTTGTATTTGATAATGCTGATAGCTGATACCTAGAGTTGGACACACACATAACCAGGTGAATAATACCGTTATGTATTTAAAGGTTCAAAGGCACTGCACACTTCAAAGACACTGCACACTTAAAGAAGCACTATGCAACTCGTTTATCAAAAATAACCTTAACCATGCAGGTTGAGAGTCGTTCTGATCGTTCTACAACACTTTCTGGGTTGTTTGGTGGGTGTTTCATCTCCCCCTGTTGGGTCCCCGCCGAAAAACAGAACATGCAACTTCATGTGGCCGTCCCGGCCACTTACGGATGTGACGCAGCGGAAGTATCCAATCGCGCCTCGAAAATGTAGTCAGATTGTAGTTTCACTGCTTTACGGTAGACCTGGGCGGGGGTGCCAAACATGGGTCCGGCTGAATATAAAGAGTCAGTTGCAAGGCAATTCTGGATCAATCGACAAATCCACTATGGATCCATCAAGACCCAAGAGGGGAAGGTCGGAGGAATCGAAGAATAAGAGAAAGGATTATGATAAACAAAGAAACCAGACACGAGTGAACATAGGGCGAGCTTATGCGGAATGGCGTCAACTGAGAGACTCGGAAGAATGCAAAACGGACGCCGACTTGGCTGTCTTGCTGCTGAAATTGTAAGTAGCCTACCCTTGGGTGAACTTCGTTTTTGTAATGTGGTTTGAGAGTCTGTTGAACAATGTGTTTTGCTCGACCGTTTTATTGTGAGCCCTGTATGTGTTTAGCTTGGTTGCTTCATGGCTAGCTTGCTAGCTAGTGAGGGTTTATCCTAGCAGTGACTTGCTACCACACATGTTTGTTTGCGGTCCGAATCCAGGTTCTCGTTGTGTATTACTATTTATTTATCGAAGTGGGGGGTGGGGGGCGTTGTCAATGAGTTTTTACGACAGTGTTGTAGGCCTATTCCGAAGCTGCAGGGGGAGCTCTATAGTGAGAAATGCGAGCCCAATTCCGGCGAAAACCCAGAAACAGCGGAGGAATAACCGAGTTGCATAGCGCACCTTTAAAAGGTTCAAAGACACTGCACACTTAAAAGGGTCAAAGGCACTGCACACTTCAATGAGCAAACATTAAATTCTACAACACCATGGAATGGTGGATGATCACAACTATCAAGATATACGTATAACAAAACCAAAACAAAAAATGGAGACACTAATTATAGGGATCTCTGGGAGGAGAGAACAGTGGCTGCCCTGCCGACGTGTGTCGCCAGTTCAGCCTACAAAACAGAATCAATATATTACAAGAAATTCAACAGTATTATTAAAACTGACCCAGATGATACCCATGCCCAGTCTCTCGTACCTGCTTTGAGCTAAGCTGTAGCGCATCCAGGTAATACATATTAGGTGGACATATTATTAGTAGCTCCCACTTTAAACTGCTACGAGGTAAGGCCTACAGGTACGAGGTACAATGCAGTTTAACCCTCATGGGACCAACAGACACACAAAAAAATGCAAGGAGAGGTAAATAATCTAAACTCAACATAAAACACGAGCATATAGACCCAGAAAATGTTTGTACCTCTTTTCTTCTCAGACCTACGACGCCGGCAACAGGAGCATGGACGAGGGTGAGCTACGAGAACAAACGTGGACTTGCAAAGTCCCGCGAGATCCTAGTCTCATGTACTGTGAGGCTGCTGTTGCTAGGTTCCCCACCTGGTGACCTGGGTCCTAGCGTCCCATATGTTACATTTTAAAAAAAAAATACAATTATTATTAATTCGTCCTGTATCATAAATAAATCTCTGCCATTTGTAACAAACCAAACCGTGTGAAAATCCGGTAAAAATTCGGGGGAGTTATGCTTATTATTGTAGTTGGGGATACACCTTCCTCCATAGAAATGAATGCACTGGGGGGCGCACTGGGGACCCATACAAGATGGCGGCCGCGCTGCTACGTCAGCTCTAACGGGCAGCGTCAGTTTATGAGGCGTCTATGTATATATGTCTATGCCGTGGAAGACCCGCTCCCTATGTACCATGGCCCGGGTGAACACTCGATTCTGATTGGCTGGAGGATTGTTGATTAACTTTTGATAACTGCACGGCTATGATGTGATCGTAACATAAGCAGTCTTATCAACGGTCTATAAATGAATGCGCTAAATGAAACGTTAATAACTGTCAACTTGGACCAGACTTGGGGGGACTACGTTTAGAAAGCTTTCCCATTGCCATGTTGTTACTAAGATCGTCTCTATTTACCGGAGTAATAAGGTAACGTTGCCACGTCGTTACTAAGATCGTCTCTATTTACCGGAGTAATAAGGTAACGTTGCCATGTCGTTACTAAGATCATCTCTATTTACTGGAGTAATAAGGTAACATTACCATGTCGTTACTAAGATTGTCTCTATTTACCAGAGTAATAAGGTAATGTTGCCATGTCGTTACTAAGATCATCTCTATTTACTGGAGTAATAAGGTAACATTGCCATGTCGTTACTAAGATCGTCTCTATTTACTGGAGTACCCACTAAACATTAGACGTCTTATGGACGTGGAGATCATGTCTATATTGCGTCCGTCGGTCGAAGACCATTTCTGGACTTCTAAAAGACGTGCAAACTAGGTCTGCTATTTAGACGTCTAACTATGACCCTATTTGGATGTCAATATGTAGTTAAAAATTTGAACGTCAGACAAGGTGACTTTTTTGGACGTCATCCAGACGTCTAAAACAGGTGCAGGAAAATTACGTTAATCAGATAATTCCATAGCTGGACAAAATAATGCTTGAACATTTTATTTTAGCTTAGCACAGGTGCTGTAAATGAAGGGTGGCAGCTAGCATGTCCTCCAAAAAAAGTGACCGATCTAAAAATGTTTCTAAATATATCTTGGGAGCCATGTGTTCAAAACGAGTACAAATCATAATGCAAACTCGAACGAGACTATTACCTGGGCAGATATTTACTTGGAACTACATTTGGCCTCATCACAGGCATTAGCACCATAGGCGCATGTTCTCACGTAGCACTCGAAAACTCCCAACTTCTAGATTCGACCGGAACTTCACGGGATGGGATTCAGGTGCTGCTGCGTGAGAACTTTGCGCCTATCGAGCGGTGCTTCGCCTGTGATGAGGCCGAATATAGTTCCAAGTAAATATCCGCCCAGGTAGCCTCGTTCAATTTTGCATTATTGCAATTTGTTATCTATTTGAGTTCAGAGTTCAACCAGTCAACGCCACTCTGATTGGCCAACAACACGCAGAGCATTTCTCGCGATTTAGAGGAACGTTAGACATTCTCTGGGAACGTTTCAAATGTGCTGGCAAGAAGCGAATGACCGCTCGGCTCTTCTACTGTTCAACTTATCCAGGAATTTGTGCTAAGCAGAAGGTAAGTCCTATCAGGTCAGTTAATTTTGTGTTCATACATGAATTTGTAGTGTTAGCCGTTTAAGCTTTGTGGACTTAAACTCTGAATCCGCGGTCAATGTGCCATTGCCGCCCTTGGCATCAGCTAACGTTAGCAAACGTTAGCTAGACATTGACCTTGATCATTTGGAGAGTAAAAACGACCAGCGTGCCTGAAATATTCGCGTTAACTGAAGCTTTGTTGTGAACAACTATATTGTATGGTCACTAAGTTGCTGCACTAACTAAAGCTATAGGTTGATGGTCAATCTAAACTGATATTTCTTTGTCTGGCTAAACTCGCCAAGCTAGCTAGCGATTAGCTATCTTGAGGTGAAAAGTGCCAGAAGCACGTCTCAAGATGTATTTATGAGTTAGCTGCTACTGTAAACAACATTGATTTTAAGCATACGTGTAGTAGTTGGATAGTGTACTTATAGTAGTAAACTATACAAAGGAAGCATTAATACGCTCTCTTTTGCAGTAACTGTAACAATCTACCGACAAGATAAACCAAACCAACCGTTGGTTTTCCGCTACTTTAGTGTTGATATGTTAATAGCAGCTTGACCTCTGAAGGTCGCCTACAGAAAAGCCGCCATCTTTGGCCAAATAAGGAGATACGGTATCTCGAAGGGATGCAAACGGCGCGCTTTTTGTCATTGCATTCGCACTGAAAGGGATATTTTACACACCTCTTACGCATATTCACCGCTTGGCATATGGATAAGTTTAGTTCATCATGCACACTTGATGGCTTATAGAAGCTGGCTCTGCTGACATCATCAATAAAATCAAGATTAAATTCAGATCAATCGGCTCGTTATGTCTCCCGCAACATGTCAAAAATAGCCTTGTCTTAAAGGTGTTGGAAGGAGTGCACCTGTCTGCTGTGTGGAGCATAACAGAAGTTTCAATGACTAGCTTATACTTTGCCTATTATGGCAAGACAATTACGTGAGTAAAGTTAATTTCAAGTAATGCTCTGCTGTTTATGTAGTTGTATAGGAAATGATTGCCTTATTGCAGTTATTTGCATTGTAGTTATTTGCAATGTGGCTAATCGCAATTAGCGTAATTTTGGTTTAGCCTTTATACTCTTTTGTATTTGGATTACCAACCAACTAGATCCTATTTTTTATTGGCCTTCTATGTTTGGATTAGATGTAGCTGGCAGTGCAGCAACTTGCCTTGATAAAAAACTTGTAGGAATCTATTAGGCAATGGTACTTGCAAGAAGTGCTACAGTAGGCCTACATGTAGCCTAGTAGCTTAGAATATAGGCCTTAGAATACTCTGTCTATTACTTATTGTAGTAGGGCAATAATCTTATCCGCCTTGTTTTTCTGTCAGGTGGTGTACAGTGTCTAATTTTGGACTCACCAAGACCTGAATAAGGTAAGAATTGTGACACCCTCATACCCTTTGAAAATGCCCTAGTCAAATAGAAAAAAAAATCTAAACTAACTCGGACTCGTCTGCATTTACAGATGACTTTGCGAGTGAGAAAATGGCGGAAACGCAAAAGAGAATTGGATCAACTACTCCAGTTTTCGGAAAGTGATGATGATCAGGGCAGTGTAAAAGATAGCGTTAGTGTAACGAGTGCTCCTAGTTCATTAAGTGGCAGTGTCCCTGGGAATTCTAGTTTAGTTAGTGACCCTGGGACACCAGATCAGTTTGATTTTGAGACTGATGTGGACTGTTGGTCTTCTGACTCTGACACAGAAGAAGGTGTTGACTCTGAGGCAACCAGTTTAGAAGATGACCTGAGACAGTGGGCCTTGGAACATAAGTTGACCCACAGGGCAATTAATGGGTTATTGCCCATATTAAATAAGCATGGACACCTATTGCCTGTGGATTGTCGGACACTCCTTGGTACACCACAGAGTAATACGACAGAAGCTAAATGTGGTGGGCAATACAAATACTATGGCCTGGAAAAGGGGATTCGCCGTTGTGTAGGTCAAATGGAGGGAAATGAGGTCCACCTCAGTGTAAACATTGATGGCCTCCCACTTTTTAAAAAGTAGTGGAGTCCAGTTTTGGCCGATACTGGCGAAGTGTAGTCAATTTCACCCATTTATTGTTGCCATGTATAGTGGTCCAAAGAAGCCTAGTCCAATTGAGGATTATCTCCAAGACTTAATCACAGAGTACAAACATCTCAAAGAAGATGGTTTTGTTTTTGAAGGCCAGGTTTACTCGGTTAACATTCGTGCCCTTATCTGTGATGCACCAGCAAGGGCGTATCTTAAATGTGTCAAGGGCCATACTTCTTATGAGAGTTGTGAAAGATGCGTCATCAGAGGTGCTCGAGTTGAGGGAAGAATAGTTTTCAGTGACCAGGAATGTGCTTCTCAAACAGATGATTGGAGTATAAGAACCATCAAAGTGCTGTCAGCCCCTTCATTACCGCAGGAATTCCTTGTGTTAGCTCCTTTGTCTTGGACTATATGCATATGGTGTGCCTTGGAGTACTGAGACGCCTGTTGGTTTACTTGACACGTGGCCCAAAAACCTGTCGCTTATCTCTGAGGCAAAAGGAAACAATTTCCGAAAAACTGATTGCACTGAGGGGGAAGATGCCCAGTGATTTTGCCCGGCAACCACGAGCTTTACGGAATCTGGATTTGTGGAAAGCCACTGAACTAAGGCAGTTTTTGCTGTACACAGGACCTGTGGTATTGAAAACGGTTTTGTCCCCTGAGAGATACAGGCATTTCTTGTGCTTGACAGTGGCCATGTCAATACTGCTGGAGTCAGATGATAGGATTCGCAATGCTTATCTCCAGTATGCTCATGACCTACTCAAGCACTTCGTCATGTGCTCTGCTGACCTGTATTGCAAGACGTTTCCTGTGTACAACGTACATGGATTAATTCATCTCCATGAAGATGTCAGCCACTTCAACTGTTCGTTAAATGACATTTCCTGTTTTCCCTTTGAAAACTACCTCCAACAAATTAAGAAGCACGTCAGGTCTGGGAGAAGTCCCCTGGAACAAGTCACCAGGCGTTTGTCAGAAATTGAACATTTAGAAACTAACATGAGCAAAAGGAACCCCAAAGTGTTCGCTTCGATTAAAGAAAGGGACTGCTGTTTTCTCTTGAGAGATGACCGATTTGCTTTCATTAAGCAGAAAAATGCAGACGGTTCTTTTCCTTGTGAAATCTTGCACCAGCGTCACACTTCACCATTGTTTAGCCAACCATGCAGCTCTGGACTTCTCAATATAGTGTGCGTAAGAAAGGGACAGGTCAGGATGAAAAATGGACTACTGCATGAAAGGGATCTGTTCCGGAAGGTGGCCTGCCTCCCTCAAGAAACTGGTGTTTTTGTGCTTATACCCCTTCGCCATGATCTGGAACACAAACATTAAAGTTGAATTGTCTTGTTCTTTTAGCTAGAACCCAGCACGGATTCTATTTGTTTTGTTTTCAGCATCTTACTCGGTGACTGCCACCTGCACATTCTTTCTTATCACAATCATACATTTATTGTTCCCTAAACTCTTTCCACATCATGCATCTCCCAAACTAACATTCATCCCTCTTTTGCACATGCTCCAACCCTCTTGACCTCACCTCTCTTGCTTTATCTTCTGACTTCACCTAGGTCAACCCTCTAATGTAGTCATTAGTGATCTTACAACTCCTAATTAGAATCATTGCATGTTATGTTCTGAGTATATTCATGTATATAACATGACAATTAGTGATCGATTGAGTACGTATTGTCCTTTTCTATAACATTACATCACAATTTGCTTTGTACAAGATGATACAGTGGTTCTCAAAATGTCATGCACCCTTGGGATTCTTTAACTGGGTTCTAAATGTGGACGCTTGTACATCTGTACAAATGAAATATAATGTAACTATAAGAGTCCATTCTCGTGGTTCATTCATGAGGGTCTTTGAAATGAGAAAGTTTGAGAACCACTGGACTACTCGATGCATTTAAGCTAAATGAAAATGCCAAAAACTGCAAGTAACATGTGTTGTCCTTTCCAGTCATGTACGCAAGGGCTGTGTGGAAGGAGGGCGAGCAAGTGGAGGAGGGTGTTGTGCCAGAAACTTGGATAGACACGATGAAGAAAACGGTCAGATGGCCATGTAGTCTGAGCGCTACAAAAACTGAGAAGGCAATAAGAGACTGCAAGTCTGGACCTGGGTGCATGTGAGCTGCGGAGTACAGACGCTGGGTGTAGAGCGAGAAAATTAGCGCGGGTTGTTTGACTGTTTTGCTAACGGTGATCTGTCCGGTGTTCCCGTGTATGTATATGTATATATATATATGCAACAACGAAGAAGAAAATGCCTCCAAAGAAGAACGATGAAGTAGAGGAGATAAAGAGAGCGCTTGATTTCTTATCTGAGGAGATAGCTACCGTCTCTAAACAGCAGAAAATTATAATGGACTTGGTGGGTGAAATCAAAGAATTGAAAAGACAAAATGAGGAGAAGGAGAAAAGGATTGTCAGCCTGGAGTACCGGGTAGCAGACATGGAGCAATATACCCGCATGAATGACATTGTTGTCAGCGGGTTGGAAACCAGGCCGCGGTCCTACGCCCGGGCAGTGACAACAATGCAAGGTGCGGAGCTCACCGAGCCGGGACATGGACTCCTTGGAACAACAGGTGACAACTTTCTTTCACAACAAAGGCATAGCCATATCCAACACAGACATTGAGGCATGTCATCCTCTACCTCGGAAAAACAAAAGCGATAGACCTACCATAATCATTCGCTTTACAAGCAGGAAACACAAAAAGGCACTGCTCAGACAAGGGAGAAAGCTGAAAGGATCTGACGTCTTTGTGAATGAGCACCTAACAAAGAAAAATTCAGACATTGCCAGACAGGCACGTTTCTTAAGGAAACAGAACAAAATCCAGTCAACCTGGACGACTAATTGCAAGGTGTTCATAAAGCTGAACGGGTCACCGGAGGAGGCGAGAGTGCTGAGCATAAGACACATCGAGGAATTGGAAAAGTACCAGTGACTCCTGAGCAAACACAGTAAGGTAAAAATCTGTGGCTTCAGTGTGACTGACTTTGAACTGGGATAGACTGAACTAATGATTATGGATTCTCATGAAGAGACTGATTGCTTAAACTGGATAACAGCTGGAAATGAGATGGACAAAAATTATTGTGACGGCTTGAACTTTAAAACATCTAAATTCACTGAACATAATTTGAATGATTTTGAACAAGATATTGACCCTGAAAATAATTTCTTTAACAATCTAAACAATAACTGTGATTATTATTCAGAAGGGTCAATTTAACATGAACATAAAAACAGATCATGGAATGTCAATTATTCATTTTAATAGCAGAAGTTTAATATGCAAACTTTCACAACATCAAAGAATATTTAACTCATCTAAACAAACCATTCAGTGTGATAGCCATATCTGAGACCTGGATCAGTGCTGAAAAAGGTGTGGATTTTGACTTGAATGGATATGAACTGAACTACATAAATAGGGAGAACAAAAAAGGAGGAGGGGTGGCTCTGTATGTTGATAGAAGATTAAATTATAAAGTAGTGGAAAACTTGACAACTACCATTGATGATGTGATGGAGTGTAATTACTGTAGAAATCTGCTTGGAAAAAAAGAAAAAATGTAATTGTAAGTTGTGTATACAGATCACCTGGTTCTAACATTGAAATATTTAAGAATAGCATGGAAAGAATGTTTGATCTGAAAAATCAGAAGATTATGTTCATTTGTGGAGATTTTAATTTAGATCTCTTAAATCCCAACAAACACAAACTGACTGATGAATTTATCGATGTAATGTTCAGTATGAGTTTAGTTCCAGTAATCACTAAACCAAGCAGAATAACATCTCACTGCGCCACTCTAATAGACAACATATTCACAAAACATTATGGACAGAAGCATAATGAGCGGGTTACTATTGAATGATATCAGTGATCATTCGCCAGTTTTTGTAACGTATGATTGTGATGGTGTGAAATATAGTGATGATAACATGATTAGATATAGGAGAGTAAGAACAGAAGAATCTATAAATAATTTTAGAAATGAATTACTAACACAAAACTGGAAAAATGTGTATGAAGAAAATGATACTGATAAAGCTTATGAAACATTTTTGATAATATTTAAATCATTATATGATCAACACTGTCCTTTAAAAGAATACAACAAGAAGCAAAAATATATAGACAAGCCATGGATGACAAAGGGAATACAAAATGCATGCAAAAAAAAAGAATACCTTATATAGAGTATTCATAAAATCTAGAACTATAGAAGCAGAAAATAAATACAAATTATATAGAAATAAGTTAACTATATTATGAGGATATCTAAGAAGGATTATAATAATAAAATATTAGACAGTAATAAAAATAATATTAAGAGCATATGGAATGTATTAAATAATTTATTAGGAATAAATCAACAAATATAAGTTACCCTCAATATTTTAAGGATAATGATAAGATTGTAAGCAATCTGAATGATGTGGCTACGGGGGTTCAACAACTTTTTTGTAAGTGTGGGACCGAAACTGGCAGAAGAAATCAACAATCCACAGCAAGAAGAGGGAGGGGGAAAGGTTGAGGATTTCTTAGATAGCAATCCAAGCTCAATGTTTTTGAAAGCTGTTACTGAAAAGGAGATTATTGACACTGTTAGCAAATGTAAGAATAAAAGGTCTACAGACTGGAATAACATTGATATGGCTGTAATCAAGAAAGTAAATGAAGCCATTGCAAAACCCTTCACTTATATTTTGTAATTTTGTCTTTCAAAACAGGTGTGTTTCCAGGTAAAATGAAAACTGCTAAAGTTATTCCACTATACAAAGCTGGAGACAGAAATCAATTCACTAATTACAGGCCGGGTGTCTTACTCTCTCAGTTCTCTAAAATATTGGAAAAAACTCTTTGCCAGCAGGTTGGATAATTTCATTGAGAAGCATAAAATGATAGCTGATTGTCAGATAGGATTCAGATCAAACAGAACTACATCGATGGCATTAATTGAGTTAACTGAAGAAATTACCAGTTCTATAGATAACAAGTATGCAGTAGGAGTATTTATAGATTTAAAAAAAGCAATTTGAAACAATAGATCATCACTTATTAATCAATAAACTGGAAAAGTATGGTATCAGAGGGGTTGTACTCAACTGGATGAAAAGCTACATTAGTAATAGACATCAATTTGTACAGATAGGCGACAAGAAATCAACATGTTTAGAAATTAGTTGTGGAGTGCCACAGGGGTCAGTATTGGGTCCCAAATTATTTATATTATACATCAATGATATATGTAAGGTGTCAAGAATATTAAAATTTGTATTATTTGCAGATGACACCAATATTTTCTGTTCTGGGGAAAATCTGCAGCAGCTTTTAGAGGTGGTCACAGTAGAAATGAGTAAACTAAAAACTTGGTTTGACTTGAATAAATTATCATTAAATCTGAACAAAACCAAACTTATGATGTTTGGACACCGTAAAATAAACACACAAGTAAAAGTGATGATCAATAATATAAATATAGAACGAGTGTATGAAAATAAATTTCTGGGTGTGATTCTAGACCACAAAATCTGCTGGAAACCCCATATCAAATATGTTAAGGCAAAAGTGTCACGGAGCATCGGAGTGCTGGGAAAAGCAAGACACCTTTTGAATGAGAGAGCATTGTATAATTTGTATTGTTCACTTGTTTTGCCATATCTGAATTACTGTGTAGAAGTATGGGGCAACACCTACAAAACCAATACACAATCAATATGCATACTACAAAAAAGAGCCATAAGGATAGTTAACAATGTAGGATATCGTGATCACACCAATATACTATTTTTAAAAGTGCATGCCTTAAAGTTCAGAGATCTGGTAGAATTTAAGACCGCACAAATAATGTATAAAGCAAAAAATAAACAGCTTCCTGGTAAATACAAAGACTGTTCACAGAGAGAGAGGGGGGCTACAACTTAAGAGGGGAATTAAATATGAAACAGCATTATGCTCGACTAATA
>JAOPHQ010000493.1:0-17435 GCA_030340625.1 Merluccius polli
ATATCACTGACGCCAAATATCAGTGTTTATTCCACTCAGAATATCAGGGTTGATTCCCATCTCGGGAAAATTAAGGAAAACGTTAACATGATTCCTGCATAGGACTTTAGTCTACATCCACAACGTCACTGTCATACCCCACTTTGCAATTGTATCTCTTTCGAAAAGGGGAAGGTTGATCCCGTTTCCAATATACTCTGTTACGACCCCGTGCTGGGGTGGACCCAAACGTATGACTCCTGAGACAAGGTTGAATAAAAAGGGGGTTTTACTACAGGGGTGAGGTAAGGTTGGTTGTAAACAAGGGCCGAAGGCATGGAGATGCTGCGCTGGGTTGGTTAAGCTGCAGGGTTTGATGAAGTGGATCGGCAACAGGTGTTCAGGTGAAGGTATGTCAGTTGCGCTGGAAACCAGGGGAGGGAGACAAACCGTAGACAGACGCATATAGAGAGACGACAGGGAAACACCAGGGAGGTGGGGACCACCGGGAAACACAAGGGAAGACTAGGGCATGGCCATGGCCACAACACTAATCAGTGCTATCATAAACATTGCTGATACCGTTGTGTGCTGTGTGCATCTCATGGGGTGACATAATGAGTCAATAACTCTGTTCTAATGACCTCAAATGAACAACAATGCAGCAAAAGTCAATAAAAAGGCAGCTGGTTCGGTATCCTTTATGGTGCTTCTTGCTTTACTACCGGGACCCCATAGTGATATAAACTGTGGTTGTCCACTTTAGGTCACCCTTCTCGAAAGAGCATCTCCAACCCGGCTTCGCCTCTATTCAGGATAGTCAAGACACCCACAGCAACGCTGACCCTTGCCAGAAGACCACCGCACGGTTCCTCGCCGGGAGCGCGGGTTTCTCCATCCACGCCACAACGCCTTCTGGCGACACCTTCCCCACAGTCGGCATCGCCCGATGCTGGTTGCAGAGCAACCACCTCCGTGCCAAAAACGCTGTGGCTCACACAAGCGTCGGGCATTGCCGGGGCAATGGCCAAGCCTAGCATTAAAGTGGTAAGACCTGTGTTGTTATGCGAATGCTAATGACGATTATACATTTTTTTAATACAGATTGATATTAATTCTTGTGTAGCTAGTAAGCCATGTGTAATTTCTTCTTCTTATTATTATTATTATTATTTTTATTATTTTTATTTTTTTCTTTTTTCTTTTTTTAAGTTAAAGATATTGGATATTCACACTCTGAATTAGCGATGTGACATGGTGAACTAAAGGTTTGAGTCCTGTGTGTCTAGCGGTGTCTACCTGCCCAGGAGACGGGGCTTCCAAGTGTAACCGTCGGGCAGCAGCACTCCTCTATAAAGGTCAATATTTATACACAATCAGCAAATTACAAAGTACCCTGCCCGAAACAATAGCCTAATAACTAGTGCAATTAAACCGGATACGTCTCACATTACAAAATGTTCCAAATGGATAAAACATAAAAATGGCTGTGAA
Source organism: Merluccius polli (assembly GCA_030340625.1). Taxonomy (NCBI): domain Eukaryota; kingdom Metazoa; phylum Chordata; class Actinopteri; order Gadiformes; family Merlucciidae; genus Merluccius; species Merluccius polli. Next base: position 1,474 of record JAOPHQ010000493.1, read on the forward strand.
GTGTATCCCGCTAGTACCCCACATTACATTGTAGTGTATCCCGCTAGGAACGTCCCACCAGCTAAACTGAATGTGACATTTATAGCAGCATAGCACTACTGTGGTGGTGTATTAAAATAATCACATGTTTTGTTTAAGTCCGCGATAGTTTCACCAATGTACATATATGGAAAGTCGCCTGTATACAGTATGTGTGTTACATTCACACTGGAGCTCCACTGGCGACGCAATTTTGTACCTGCTTTTCCTGTTGTAGGCCTGTTGAGATTTGGACGGTGTATTCAACTACAGTTTTCTGGTATTTATTGCACCGCTAGTACCTACCTACCACCTTACTGGCCAGTACAGGAGAGGTGAGGGGGGGTATTCAGTTTGTTGTAGTCTGCAACCTCACCGGTAGATGCCACTAGATTTTACATATTGTATCTTTAATGGTGTTTTATTGCATTTTGGTTGGCAATTACAAAGCGACCATAATCAAAATACTGTGCATGGGCTATTGGTTAAAAAGGAAAATGCAAATTATATAATTTATTAAATATTTTATTGTTTTTGTCTCAGGAACCTGTTGAAGGCACAAGTGACGAACGTCAGGGGGGGGAGAGATCAGATCAGGGAGAGATCAAGTGCACCGTGGACTATCAGAAGATCTACCTTTACCTCGCCAACGCCCGGAAAGAGAGCAAAGACTGCATCCTCACGCCCATGGGTATGCCTTTGACTTTGGCTGTGTTCAGAATCGCATACTAACAGACTATTCATACTAATTATGACGTTTTACAATATTTTTTAAATCTTGTACGGTGTTGCTACTCACTGATTACACATTTGCATGATATTATTATTATTATTATTATTATTATTATTATTATTATTATTATTATTATTATTATTATTATTATTATTATTATGTAGAAAAAGACATAAGTCTAGGCTACTGCACACTATGAGAACTACGCAATTTGTTTATCACTTGATTGATTTTCACTTATCCACACACGTGGCCCAAAAGTGAGACTATTTATAAAAAATTGGAATGGAATAAAATAACTTTTTTTTTTTTAAAGCGTAAGAAGTTAAGAGTTAAGTTAAGTTCTTAAGACAATGAACGGTTCTTAGGAGAATATGGAGGAGTTGCAGTTCAGAACCTTCTTAGGGACTTTGTAGAATTTCTTCTTAGGAAACTTCTTATCTTAAGATAGTTTTGTGAATCCGCCCCCTGGTCACAAAGGTCACTTGCAATGTTGTGTCATCATCTACAGTATCCAGGGAGGCTTCACATGAAACCAGTGCTGTGGAAACTCATTACAATTTCCAGACACAAAACACACATAATTCTAATTCAAATCCTAGTTGTAACGGATCGTCTATCTAAAAAGTGGTCTTAAGTTTTCATGAGAAATGCTAAGCATCTAAAAGGGTGAAGGTGCCTTGTACCTGTTGTGTAACATGGTTTCCTCCTCCTCCCTGAACAACCCAGTCTCACATCAAAATGTGTAATTAATAGGTTGGTCCACAGCGCAAAACATAGTAGTTTCACAATAATGGCTCTAAAATTGTGACATGGCTACGTTTTTTTGGCCTATTCTTTTCTTTGGCCTGTGTACACATCACGTGACTGTCAAGCTTCGGTCTGACAAAGCAAAACAAAATGGCTGATATTCCTTTTATTCTCAGTGGAAAATGCAATGTTTTAAGATAGTTTCGTCATTACAATGTGTTTTGATAACATTTATAGTGAGAAATGTGCATTTTATTTTCATAATCTTTGTTCAGTGAATGTACAGTATATGATGTTTAGTTTGTTAGTTATTATGAATTCTATCTGCCCGATCGGTACTGCGCATGTGCAACTCTCAACAAAAATGAAAAAGAAGTGAGATGGCTCACAGAATAGACGCCATGACACCGCAGCCAAACTCTCCCTCCTGTTTCAGAAGCAGAGCGTTATGGCCGCCGATTCTGTTGACTTGCTCTGATCCGGCGTCACGCTTTTTTATGCTCGGGCACGAAAATGTAATTGTGTCCCGGAGCACGATTCAATAGATTTTCGGTGGTTGTCCATTGTGTGCGCTTCATTTTTTTGTCCATTTGGTGGCAGTGTAGGCAGATTTTTCGGTCACTGTTGGGCTAGATCCTCCAAATTTAGGCCCCTATTATGGTGTGTTAGATCCTCCAAATTTAGGCCCCTATTATGGTGTGTTTTTTAATCTTCTGATGACCTCTGAACTACCCATTTGAATCACTTCTGGTTGGGTTAGAGCCACCAGTTGATAATCTTATGTCCTTTAGGCCCTCTTTCATATAAAAGAGATGAATTGTACTTGACCTCAAGGTCACCCTCCAATTACACCGCTTCCTGTTGGGCTAGATCCTACCAAATGTATATCCATCTTATTCCCAAGTCATTCTAGGCCACTATTAATGTTGTGATTTTTTAATATCTTCTGAAGACCTCTGCACGACCCATTTGAATCACTTCCAGTTGGGCTAGAGCCACCAGATTGATCATCTTATATGTGATATATAAGATGATCAATCTGGTGGCTCTAGCCAAACCGGAAATTATTCTAATGGGTTGTTCAGAGGTCATCAGAAGATTTAAAAAATGGGGGGAATGACTTGGGAATAAGCCATTTTAATGCCAAAACTATCTTTAAAATAGTGCATTTTCCACTGAGAATAAAAGGAAAATCATTTTGTTTTGGCAGACCGAAGCTTGACGGTCATGTGATGTGGACGCAGGCCAATAGAAAAGAATAGGCCAAAAAAACGTAGCCATGTCAAAATTTTAGAGCCGTTATTCTGAAACTAGTACGTTTTGCGCTGTGGACCAACGTAGCTATTACACGTTTTGACGTGAGACTTTGCCCTGAATGAAACTAGACCCTGGATGAAACTAGGTGTGGGCTGCCCGTAACATGGTTACCTCCTTCCGGAATGCAGGGTTCCTGCAAGTCACCTTCTGACTCACAAGAGCCTTCCCAGACAGAAAAAATGGAAATCTGGTTCAAGGGTCTACCATAGGATTTCACTGTCTGAATAAATCAAAATGTTGTTTTTTTTTTATTATTGAACGTGAATTGCAGTACAAAATAAATGGTGGCTTGCTTTGATATGTCTCGTAATATATCAGAGCTGAATTTAAATGTGCGAATTCAGTGCTTTAATGCAAGTTCAATTCAGTGCAAAATGCCATTATATATATTATATAGGCAAGACTGGAACACAATCTCTGTTGTGTTGTCTAGCAACACAATACTCAAATCTGTATTCCTGTATTGTGATGGCAGGCAAATTTACGAACTTTTTCATAACTTTTTTTCTTGCTGCCTTAAAGGTAGGGTGGAGGATGTTGGAAAAACGGTTTGAGCACACAGAAAAAAAACAATTCAAAAGTCCAACCCCCTTTCCTCGGCCTCCCCCCCGAAGCCACGCCTCCAGAGTACAGGAACGCGCAGCGCTTGTTCCCGAGGGTTCACGACGCTAACGTGTTAGCTTATTTTACTTATAACTATATCATTCGTTTTCTTTCAGCAGCCCGTGCTATCTGATATGCAGCTAACCAGCCAGTAGCCAAGCCTCTGAGGGTGCGCGATTCATTCGTGCCCGAAGAGGAGTACGTGCAGAGGAGGGAGGGGGGAGGGACAAATGGCAGTTGAGTTTGATAGACAAGTCACCATCCAAACATCTTGAACGTAACGCTCATAATGATTGGATGGAGTTTTTTCAGTCCTGCCCATCCCACAGATGACTATTTTTTTCGGTGTATGTGTCATATCATTTAATTCATTGGTTTCAATCTGTGTGTGAAGGAGATTTTAAGCAATATGGTAAAAGATGCTGCAGGAAAACATCATCCACCCTTTAACTTTCCTCCTTGCTGCTCACGTCCTAGCTTCCTCCCTTCCTTCCTTCCATCGTCTCCAAAGCGCAGTTGCTCATGACTAACCATGCAATGTTCTCCCTTCGCCTCCAGAGGGCGCGGTGGTGCTAGACCTGCTGATGGCGCTACCCGAAGAGCTCCCTCTGTTGGACTGCAGAAAACTACGCCAACACATGAAAGAGGTACTAACACAAAAAAAAGAAACAACACGTCAAAGTGAGTCTGGTGCTTTTTTTTATGATGTCCTTTATTGAACAGAATCTAATTGAGATCTAATGCTCTTTTTCAAGAGAGACCTGTGTTCAAATAAACTATACAAAACTAAAGCTTAGAAAGTTGGTTAATTATTATTTCTTTAAAACATAAATAAATAAAACGGATGACGACTTGGCGCATATCCATTGGCGATTTTAGGGTTTTAAAACAGGGGGTGCAATGGGCGTATGTAAAATAAACGGCAAAAGTCAACAGGCTTTTCAAAATGCACAACACAAATCAACAGAGAAAAAAAACAACACCGTTAACACCGACTACCGTGGCAAGCCTACTGGCTGTGTAAATAAATTAATTCCCGCTAATATAAAGTGCCCTCTACCTTGACGGGAGAAGGCCTTTTGTTTCATTGATACAATTCACCCTCATTCATTCATTTATACATGATACCAACATATGCCTACAACAAGTGCAGTCCTCCTGACCAACAACGCAAACGAATGGATGCATCAATAATGCCGGTATTTCCTCGCAACCCACTTCCCGTTCCCCCCCCCCCCCTTCTCTAAACCCCATGTAGACATACACTCGTCTCTCCGGCCCGGCACACTCCTCTACCCCCCCGGGGACAGAAAGGTGTGAAGACCCCACGCCACAGACCGAGGTTCACGCGAACGCTGAACCCCATGGTCCGGATTCGGACTCCGCGGGAGAAAACCACGCTGCCACGGACCACCGTGGCACGTGTGCTATGACGGCGACACGAGCGCCTGAGAGGCTCGATGGCGGTGGGGTAGCCACCGAGGCCGCACTGTGCCCTCTCAACCCTTTCATGGTGCCTTTGAAGCTTTTAGTGAAACACACGTAGCCTGCTGTAGCCTTGCCATTCTGTAGCACTGAGGTAACAACATATATGGGTCTTATGGCAGTTGCATGAATACACAGCAGGGCAAAGGTTTTGACTCTTCAATCCTCACCGTTTATGTTCAATGAGGCGAACGTATGACGAATGTGAAGATATATGCCTGGCTTTTATGAATGTGAACCGCTAATATTGATGTATGGGTTTGTGCCAGGGCTGTAGAAAGAGTGGCATTGCAGTAGTGTCGAACTACACAAACCCCATTTTCTCAAGACTCATAATACCTTTTATAATGTATGTTCGTCATGTACTGTACTGAAATGTCTGTGTATGACTTCCATACATCTACAAATGTATTAAAAGAAACGTTTCAGCATTCATATATTCATGTTTCTTTATTTGAATTTCAGCAGAATTGCCTCCAATTTCTGGAGGACCCTGCCTCTCTAGGCTTGATTGCCTCACCAAGCCCTGAAATTGTTTTTTTCCTTAACCTTTGTACTTTGACGCATGTCAGCTTTGCAAAGATACCTTTGAGCATTTGTTAATGATTTCTCTTTATGTGGCCAAGGTGGGATGCGGAATTAATTTATTGTGTGTGTCCGTAATCCAGGCCATCAAGTAAGTACTTGAAGTAGTCTTCAAATAAGGAAGTAAGTTAGTAAGTAAGTGATTAAGTATTTTATTTGTATTGCGCATTCACAGACAAAAGCCACAAAGTGCTTAACAAGTGACAGCCACGTCATTTGTGACTTGGATCTCCACATCCAACTCGGCAGATTTGGATGTCTATGAAGATAAGTCGACGCACAGGAGTAAAGTGTGCATTTAGATGCCGGTGCTAACAAGGGATTTCTCTGGTTTTTAAAAAATAGAGAATCATTTATCATTTACTTTCTTCAGAAAGGAATCTGGCTGAGATGGCCTCTACTTGGTGGAGGAACATCACAGTTCTGCTCATCTGTGTTTTGGTCACCGATGGTAAGATGGGTCGGGGTCACCTTTTTAATAACAAGGTTTACTTTAAAGGGCTATATGCTCATTCATTCATATATATATATACTGTATATATATATATATATATATATATATATATATATATATATATATATATATATATATATACTGTATATATACACTCACCGGCCACTTTATTAGGTACACCTGTCCAACTGCTCGTTAACACAAATTTCTAATCAGCCAATCACATGGCAGCAACTCAATGCATTTAGGCATGTAGACATGGTCAGGACGATCTGCTGCAGTTCAAACCGAGCATCAGAATGGGGAAGAAAGGTGATTTAAGTGACTTTGAACGTGGCATGGTTGTTGGTGCCAGACGGGCTGGTCTGAGTATTTCAGAGACTGCTGATCTACTGGGATTTTCACGCACAACCATCTCTAGGGTTTACAGAGAATGGTCCGAAAAAGAGAAAATATCCAGTGAGCGGCAGTTCTGTGGGCGCAAATGCCTTGTTGATGCTAGAGGTCAGAGGAGAATGGCCAGACTGGTTCGAGCTGATAGAAAGGCAACTGTAACTCAAATAACCACTCGTTACAACAGAGGTATGCAGAAGAGCATCTCTGAACGCACAACACGTCGAACCTTGAGGCGGATGGGCTACAGCAGCAGAAGACCACACCGGGTGCCACTCCTGTCAGCTAAGAACAGGAAACTGAGGCTACAATTCGCACAGGCTCACCAAAATTGGACAATCGAAGATTGGAAAAACGTTGCCTGGTCTGATGAGTCTCGATTTCTGCTGCGACATTCGGATGGTAGGGTCAGAATTTGGCGTCAACAACATGAAAGCATGGATCCATCCTGCCTTGTATCAACGGTTCAGGCTGGTGGTGGTGGTGTAATGGTGTGGGGGATATTTTCCTGGCACACTTTGGGCTTATTAGTACCAATTGAGCATCGTGTCAAAGCCACAGACTACCTGAGTATTGTTGCTGACCATGTCCATCCCTTTATGACCACAGTGCGCCCATCTTCTGATGGCTACTTCCAGCAGGATAACGCGCCATGTCATAAAGCGCGAATCATCTCAGACTGGTTTCTTGAACATGACAATGAGTTCACTGTACTCAAATGGCCTCCACAGTCACCAGATCTCAATCCAATAGAGCACCTTTGGGATGTGGTGGAACGGGAGATTCGCATCATGGATGTGCAGCCGACAAATCTGCAGCAACTGCGTGATGCTATCATGTCAATATGGACCAAACTCTCTGAGGAATGTTTCCAGTACCTTGTTGAATCTGTGCCACGAAGGATTAAGGCAGTTCTGAAGGCAAAAGGGGGTCCAACCCGGTACTAGCAAGGTGTACCTAATAAAGTGGCCGGTGAGTGTATATATATAGATAGATAGATAGATAGATATATAGATATGTATATAGATATATAGATATATATATATATATGAATGAATGAGGATACAATATTTTAGACTCCATAAAATCTAAGACAATGAAGAAATACAAATAGCATTTTTGTATTGTATCATTTTAAAAAGAAAACGATAAAATAAAAGAAAAAATAAGAAGCCGTCAAGTGAACGCCAGTGCCTAAAAGTGAGTTTTAATAAATGATTTCAAATGACGTTACCGATTTCGGCCGGCTTTAACTCCTCGGTCTCAGGGTGTGTAGGCCCCTAGGGACCCGAGACTTTGGAACAGCAGGGAAGACCCCACCTGAGGACTGCGCTCTTGCCCATAAGGGGACTATAACTGTCAGTAATGTAGCGAGCAGTCAGTAAAATGCACATCCAAGAATCAGTTGAATCTAAGAGGACTCCATTTAAGTTGTAGTAAAAACAAGGGTCAGAATACGAATTGAAATGTTATATTTTAGTTCCTTCATTTGTTATGTAAGGGATAATCCACGACGAGGTGTGCATGTATCGAAAAATAATGCACGACGCGGGGGCTAAGAACCTCCGCGAAGTCCCGCGTAGCCTATACCATGGCCACTTACGAATCAATTAAAATATAAGGGTGTTGATTCATATTTTCGGGTAATTCTGTCTCAAAAGTACAACTTTCAGCTCGCACTACTTTGTGTGTGCCTGTAAACAAACGGCAAATGACCGGAAAAATATATGGGTCTGACTAATGCGACCTGGCGACTTATTACTCCAGTAAATAGAGACAACCTTAGTAACGACATGGCAACGTTACTTTATTACTCCAGTAAATAGAGATGATCTTAGTAACGACATGGCAACGTTACCTTATTACTCCAGTAAATAGAGACGATCTTAGTAACGACATGGCAACGTTACCTTATTACTCCAGTAAATAGAGACGATCTTAGTAACGACCTGGCAACGTTACCTTATTACTCCAGTAAATAGAGACGATCTTAGTAACGACATGGCAACGTTACCTTATTACTCCAGTAAATAGAGACGATCTTAGTAACAACATGGCAACGTTACCTTATTACTCCAGTAAATAGACACGATTCGCGCGGGTGTGTGTGTGTGTGTGGGGGGGGGTCAGAACATGATTTAGCTGTTTCATCCACATCTAGAGTCTTTTAGTGCTTTTCTACAGAAACAAACCTCTTAGCCTACTTTATAGCCTTACTGGATTACTCATCAAACGAGTTCTTCTGAGAAGTTCCAGTCTAAAGAGATAGTTTTAGGCGATATGCTATTGGCTGATTAGTTTTACAATTTACAGATTAATACAAAAACATCCAGCGAGAATTAAATGAAAATGTATAGTATAATAGGCCTATGTAGATTTAGTTCCAAGATCCAAACAATTAAACCATAATGACGTGTATGTGTTTCAGGAAGTCTCCTTGACCTACTAAAGGGCAAAATTGATTGCTCTGTATTAATAGAAATAATACATAAAATATCATCAATACTATTCATAGAGAGAGAGAGAGAGAGACAGAGAGAGAGAGATTACATACTTGTTTTAACTTGGTATTATCAGATATATGTAAACTACTTAAAATGTATCTATTTTCGAAATGTGTCAACCATGAAGCAAAACAACAGACATGAATCTACGACAACTGGAAATATTTATAACTCTGCAAGTCTAAAGAATAAAACACATCCAGCAACCACTTCAGTGGATGATGGGTTAATTACAAATCAATTACAAAAATCTTTATATTTTAAATAAAGATTTAAACAAAGTTTGTTCAAATCTATATTTAAAATGATTTGTAATAACATATAAGTGCCATCAAACCTAACTACTAAATAACGACTGCATCTACAGTTCCAACGTCAACATCTGAACCTGTGACGACTGTATCTACGGTTCGAACAACAACTGCTGAACCTGGGACTACTGCATCTACGGTTCCAACTTCAACAGCTGAACAAGTGAGTACTGCATCTACAGTCCCAACTTCAACAGCTGAACCTGTGACTACTGCATCTACCGTTCCAACTTCAAAAGCTGAACCTGGGACAAGTGTATATACGGTTCCAACTTCAACAGCTGAACCTGGGACAACTATTTCAACGAATCCAACTTCAACAGCTGAACCTGGGACGACTATATCTACCGTTCCAACTTCAACAGCTGAACCTGTGACTACTGTATCTACGATTCCAACTTCAACAGCTGAACCAGTGTTTACTGTATCTACGGTTTCAACGTCAACAGCTGAACCTGGGACGACTATATCTACCGTTCCAACTTCAACATCTGAACCTGTGACTACTGCATCAACGGTTCCAACGTCAACAGCTGAACCTGGGACAACTATTTCAACGAATCCAACTTCAACATCTGAACCTGTGACTACTGCATCAACGGTTCCAACGTCAACAGCTGAACCTGTGACTACTGTATCTACAGTTCCAACTTCAACAGATGAACCTGGGATTACTGCTTCTACAGTTCAAATGTCAACAGCTGAACCTGTGACTACTGTATCTATGGTTCCAACGTCAACAGCTGAACCTGGGACGACTGTATCTACGGTTCGAACAACAACTGCTGAACCTGGGACTACTGTATCTACCGTTCCAACTTCAACATCTGAGCCTGTGACGACTGTATCTACGGTTCGAACAACAACTGCTGAACCTGGGACTACTGTATCTACGGTTCCAACTTCAACAGCTGAACCTGGGACAACTGTATCTACGGTTCGAACAACAACTGCTGAACAAGTGAGTACTGCATCTACAGTCCCAACTTCAACAGCTGAACCTGTGACTACTGCATCTACCGTTCCAACTTCAACAGCTGAATCTGGGATGACTGTATCTACGGTTCCAACTTCAACAGCTGAACCTGGGACTACTGTATCTACCATTACAACTTCAAAAGCTGAACCTGGGACAAGTGTATCTACGGTTCCAACTTCAACAGCTGAACCTGGGAGTACTATATCTACGGTTCCAACTTCAACAGCTGAACCTGCGACTACTGCATCTACAGTCCCAACTTCAACAGCTGAACCTGGGACAACTATTTCAACGAATCCAACTTCAACATCTGAACCTGTGACTACTGCATCAACGGTTCCAACGTCAACAGCTGAACCTGGGACGACTATATCTACCGTTCCAACGTCAACAGCTGAACCTGGGACAACTATTTCAACGAATCCAACTTCAACATCTGAACCTGTGACTACTGCATCAACGGTTCCAACGTCAACAGCTGAACCTGTGACTACTGTATCTACGATTCCAACTTCAACAGCTGAACCTGGGACGACTATATCTACCGTTCCAACTTCAACATCTGAACCTGTGACGACTGTATCTACGGTTCGAACAACAACTGCTGAACCTGGGACTACTGCATCTACGGTTCCAACTTCAACAGCTGAACAAGTGAGTACTGCATCTACAGTCCCAACTTCAACAGCTGAACCTGTGACTACTGCATCTACCGTTCCAACTTCAACAGCTGAATCTGGGATGACTGTATCTACGGTTCCAACTTCAACAGCTGAACCTGGGACTACTGTATCTACCATTACAACTTCAAAAGCTGAACCTGGGACAAGTGTATCTACGGTTCCAACTTCAACAGCTGAACCTGGGAGTACTATATCTACGGTTCCAACTTCAACAGCTGAACCTGCGACTACTGCATCTACAGTCCCAACTTCAACAGCTGAACCTGGGACAACTATTTCAACGAATCCAACTTCAACATCTGAACCTGTGACTACTGCATCAACGGTTCCAACGTCAACAGCTGAACCTGGGACGACTATATCTACCGTTCCAACTTCAACAGCTGAACCTGTGACTACTGTATCTACGATTCCAACTTCAACAGCTGAACCAGTGTTTACTGTATCTACGGTTTCAACGTCAACAGCTGAACCTGGGACGACTATATCTACCGTTCCAACGTCAACAGCTGAACCTGGGACAACTATTTCAACGAATCCAACTTCAACATCTGAACCTGTGACTACTGCATCAACGGTTCCAACGTCAACAGCTGAACCTGTGACTACTGTATCTACGATTCCAACTTCAACAGCTGAACCTGGGACGACTATATCTACCGTTCCAACTTCAACAGATGAACCTGGGATTACTGCTTCTACAGTTCAAATGTCAACAGCTGAACCTGTGACTACTGTATCTATGGTTCCAACGTCAACAGCTGAACCTGGGACGACTGTATCTACGGTTCGAACAACAACTGCTGAACCTGGGACTACTGTATCTACCGTTCCAACTTCAACATCTGAACCTGTGACGACTGTATCTACGGTTCGAACAACAACTGCTGAACCTGGGACTACTGTATCTACGGTTCCAACTTCAACAGCTGAACCTGTGACTACTGCATCAACGGTTCCAACGTCAACAGCTGAACCTGTGACTACTGTATCTACGGTTCCAACGTCAACAGCTGAACCTGTGACTACTGTATCTACGATTCCAACTTCAACATCTGAACCTGTGACTACTGCATCAACGGTTCCAACGTCAACAGCTGAACCTGTGACTACTGTATCTACGATTCCAACTTCAACAGCTGAACCTGGGACGACTATATCTACCGTTCCAACTTCAACAGATGAACCTGGGATTACTGCTTCTACAGTTCAAATGTCAACAGCTGAACCTGTGACTACTGTATCTATGGTTCCAACGTCAACAGATGTACCTGGGAGTACTATATCTACGGTTCGAACTTCAACAGCTGAACAAGTGAGTACTGTATCTACGGTTCCAACTTCAACAGCTGAACCTGCGACTACTGCATCTACAGTCCCAACTTCAACAGCTAAACCTGGGACAACTGTATCTACGGTTCCAACGTCAACAGCTGAACCTGGGACAAGTGTAACTACGGATCCAACTTTAACAGCTGAACCTGGGAGTACTGTATCTACTGTTCCAACTTCAACAGCTGAACCTGTAACTACTGCATCTACGGCTCCAGCTTCAACAGCTGAACCTGCGACTACTGCATATACGGTTCCAACTTTAACAGCTAAACCTGCAACTACTGCATATACGGTTCCAACTTTAACATCTGAACCTAAGACTACTGTATCTACAGCTCCAACACCAACAGCTGAAGCAACAACTAAGCCACCAGAATGCCAGAATGGTGGATTCCGTAATGGTTCAGAAAAATGCAACTGTCTAATAGGATTCAGCGGAGACCTTTGCCAATATGTCACAGACATTATTGCACCAGGTATATTTTTCGTTCACCAGCATTTTGGATTGGATTTCCCAACACTCACATTAAATCCCAAATGTAATTTTTGCACTATTTGTACTCTTACAGAGTGGATTAACACAACAGTGATTGTTGAGATGGTGGTCAAGCAGGATTATTTGGAAGAATATGATGACCCTGAATCAGGACAATACAAAATGTTTGCGCAGAACTTTACACAAAAGGTAAGGACGATAGTTGACATTGTGAATATGTACAGATCTATGCCGGATAATCAATAAATAAATAAGGAGCAAGCATAAGAAAATAGGTGGGATCCTGCTAGCACCTATTATCCCCTGCGTATCTTGTGGCATAATTGTTTTTTTTTTCTTCATATTTATTACAGGACTTTAACCAAGTTGTATGATGCCAGTAGCCTAGTTTTCCATTTCATTGAATTGGATGTATATGTATATGGTAGGCCTATGTATGTGGTGCAGTATTGAGCACCAGCTGCCCCCATCGTCTGCGTACAGCCATGGCACCCATTCAGTGACATAACATGAGATGGACAACATAAACAAAAAAAACATGATGGGTAAACAGATTAGATTAGATAGATTGGCGGGTACTTTTGCCGCAATCGGAGGTGGTTTTCAGTACAAAATATCATAACTTAAATACTGCTCCCAAATCACAACATTTAATTTAGATTTTAGTATAAACAGAGTCTTGTTTGCCAGTATTCAACCAATCACACCACTCAAAATAATGAATACTATTCTATAAAGATACTGCATTTGGACATTGATGGTTATTGTGAGAGAGGTGCTTTCATAGTTTTAACTTGAATGATTTGTTTCGAAGAGGTAAAAATGTGTTTAATTCTAATTTTAATATTCAACAAATAGAAATAGAAAGGTTCCTGTATTTCATGTATTCTATTTGTGTCTATTGTTTATCATTTGTTTTTGCAATACAGATGGAAGGGTACTATGAAACAAGGAACATAACTAACTTTAAAGGGGTGATTGTTATAGAATTGAGGTAAGGTACTATTTTTTGTGGTTGATCATTAAATGTGCTGTAGGCAAGGTAATTAGTTTGAACTGCCATAGCCATCCGTCAGCTTTCAGTGAGTGAAGGGGGCTGTGAATTGACTGGACCTGCCTCTGTATGAGCCAATTTTGATTTTAGACCTCAACGGCTCATTTCTGACCAATCAGGGCATCTCTTTTGTGATTGTTTCGGGGAATCCATCTTGACACACAGGTGTGTGAAATGGAACCCCTCTCAATGGTGTAGAAACATAGGCAGGGAGGGGACATTTTTTGATTTTTTAGTTTCAAAATCTTGCTCTCTTCCCCTCTTCTGCTCTCTCTTTACAACTCTCAAATCTTACCTACAACACCTTTAATTTATTATAATTATATTATAAGTAGATTAAGGTTAAGGTAAATAATCAGTGTGGTTATGGTCAGGGTAAGATCTGAGTAATTGTAATTACCCAAAGTGATGTGTTAAAATGCCAGATACTAACCAAGTATTTTCTTTCCTAGTCCTGCAAACTTTGTTCAAAAATTTGGGTTAAAAAATAACGGGTAAGTGACATATTACACTTTTCCGAGATTAATGGACAGCCATATCATGTTTGTTGTGGTTCCACTGGTCAGGTTGTTTCCAGTAGAAACCCATTCTATGTAATGCATGTCTACAGATCCCTGCCCCCAGCTACATGATTGGTCAAAATACATTTGAAGCAACAGAAAATGAAACACCCTATTCACCGAGATTTGAGTTTGTCTGCCAGATGTTCATCTTTAGTCTGATTTGTGAGACTACTTTAAAGTTGATAAAATTGGAGCAGACTTATTAGTTTGTTTAATTAAATTCAATAACATTTAAATTACAATCAATTAAATGGTCCTCTATGTAGAATAGTTCAATGAGCTATACTTTTTACTTTTTTCCTAGAGTGAATGTTAAACATGATATTGTTTTGGAGTTTAAAAATGATGCTAGCTTTGAGACAGAATATCAAAACAATTTTCATGAAATCAAGGTCGCCGTTGATAACCTTAAAAACTGCTCAAAAGGTAAGATCATATGACAATTCATAACAGAAACTGCCATCTGATTGACTGACTAGTGTGAAATAAATGTTTTCAGATTAAGACATTTCAAATTTCAGACAATGAATGTGAAAGTTAAATTGCCTCTTTTATATTTCAATCAATACGATCAATAAATACGCTTGCATAGATTTATATGATACACATATTCATATCTTTCACATACTTCAGATTGTCCTGAATTGGAAATTGGCAACACCACAACATTAATACCAGCTGATTTGGGAAAAAGTAAGTACATGTATATTCGCAAGTGTGACACAAGGTAGACAGGTGCATGTTATTAAAGGTACAATTCGCCAGATTTTCGATTTCAAGCTAGCTCCAGTCTTCCTCTCCCTACTCTCTCCAAACTCTGCCCACCCTCAAAAACATAGCTCGCTTTTTGAGATTTAACACCCTGTCCAAACAGCAAGTGTCCACACTGAATCCGTTAAATATGCACTTGTTACATCATGTAAACAAACCACAAGATAACTCCTCATTTCACCTAAATTAATCAGCCGTTCCTCGTCCATGACACCGTGTCCTACAGCGCTTTCAACGGGAGCGACAGGAAGTAAATAGGAACAGGGCAAATTCAGCTGAAAACGGCGCATCACTCTGCGCAGCGCTGCGTCGCTAGCAGCCAGTTCGGACATTCCAATAGAAAACAAAGTAATCTAACTGATTCTGTCGCTGACGCTCGTTTGCATCGCATTCAGTTAGGACACGGCGTAAAGTTAGCACAGAGATTAAACTTAGTGTCTACATGACAATGTGTTTTACAGCACATTTAAACAACAGGGTTTTTTTGGATATTGTACCTTTAATGAGCAGGTAGGGGTGAGCTATCATGTTCAAGGATGCCTATAGGAAGGCTGTGGCCACTGGGGATCCAACCCAGAACCATTGCAATTGTTGGATTAGTTCATCACTTTCACAAATATTATGTGGTTGTGCTTAACTTCCTGTCTCTTCGTATTTTATTCTCTCCCTTTTTCCCTCTTTCTATCTATCTCTCACTCACTCACTCACAGGTATATGTGGAAGCATCATTCCAGTTCCAGCACTTCTTGAATTATATGAAGCCAAGTATGACAAGGGATGGATATGTGTGACAATGTGTGACGCAAGACACTCCACGCCGAAAACATGCTACCACAGTGGCACATGCAATGTGTACACAATTGGACCACTGTGCGAGTAGGTCAATTTGTTGTTGTTTTTTTTTTCCATCATATACAAATTGAATCCA
>JAOPHQ010000494.1:0-36107 GCA_030340625.1 Merluccius polli
TGCGGTGACCTGGAACACGGCCAGCACCGCCGCTTCTCCTGCAGCATGGGGGGGGAGCAGCATGAGGGGGGGGGGGGGGGTACAGGGTGCTGCTAGAGGGGCTGTACTACATTGCGATACAATTGTGTGTGTATAATCACGTGATGCGTTTACAATTACACGATGCATGTAGATTTAGTACATCTTTATTTAGTGAGGTGCACAAGGGGGAAGTCCACCGATTCAACCCATTGAGGAGAAAGTTTTTAAATACTGAGCAGCTTTCCAATATAATCTGTTACATTTAGTAATAGGTGGTTGGAATTGGAAGAAGTGTTTGTTTGTTTTTTCAATTAAAAAAAACACAAACACCAGCAGCATTCGCAGAGACTGAAATATAACCTCGGGATGAGCAAGGAACTTCAATGTCTTTACGTAGTTGTGCATGTAGACGTGCTGTGTGTAGCGTGCTACGTGTAGCGTAGCGTGCTGTGTGTAGCGTAGTATAGCGTGCTATGCTACTACGCCGGTACCTAGGACGTTGGATGACACCAGGGGGGGGGCAGCGTGCTGCTCAGCTCGTCCTTCAGGTCGTCTACCAGTTTGTAGATGATGGTGTGGAGGTGGATCTGGACGCCCTTCTTCTCGGCCAGGCGCAGGATGGACTTACTGGCCGAGACGTTGAAGCCGTAGATGGAGCCTGAGGGAGGAGGAGGAGGAGGAGTAAGTGCTCTGGATCAGGAGCCAAACGACACAGCAGCCGTGTTTCAGAGCAGTGATTCACAACGGCACTTTGAGTGTGTCGCAGAGCATATGCCAAACCTTAATCTTTAGTTGGCTTCGATGTTAATTCATGTTTCAGTGGTGTACTATTTCATTGAGTTTAGCCCCAATTGTTGCAGCTCTTTGTTTGCTCCATGTTTTTAACAGTACATGAAGGCACTGTTGATTACTGCAATATTGGTAAATGCTTATTTTATTTTGGGTCATGATGACTTAATGACACGCAGGTCCTGAGGCCAGACCGGTTGAGAACCACTGGTTTAGAGAACACAGTGGCTCCACACATGCATGGAAAAAGAAAGAACAAGGGCTCCTTCTCTGAGGGGAGGTGACCTGAGAAGGTCTCCGCGAGGCGCACGTCGTTCTCCGAGACCTCTCCCACACCGAAGTGGACCAGCTCCATGTGACACTGGTCCTCGGCGTCGTAGCTCTCCAGCAGGCTCAAGATGGCCTCCACCGAGCCGTCGACGTCCCCTGAGGTTTAGGGACGAGAGGTGGTCAAGACCCCACCCGCCATTAATAATGAATACAATCAAGTCATTTCCTTCTGGGTTTACATTAGGAGGCCTTAGGGAAAGAGGGGGTTTAGGGTACTAGGTGGTTAGGGGACAAGGGGGTAAGGGAGCGAGGTGGTTTAGGGTACGAGGGTTTAGGGTACTAGGTGGTTAGGGGACAAGGGGGGTAAGGGTGCGAGGTGGTTAGGGTACGAGGGTTTAGGGTACTAGGTGGTTAGGGGACAAGGGGGGTAAGGGTGCGAGGTGGTTAGGGTACTAGGTGGTTAGGGGACAAGGGGGTAAGGGTGCGAGGTGGTTAGGGTACGAGGGTTTAGGGTACTAGGTGGTTAGGGGACAAGGGGGTAAGGGTGCGAGGTGGTTAGGGTACGAGGGTTTAGGGTACGACGGGGTTGAGGCACTAGGGTAGAAGGTGGTTGGGGTTTAGGGTATGAGGGGCTAGGGTTCGAGGGGTTAGGGTACGAGGGGCTAGGGTACGAGGGGGTTAGGGTTCGAGGGTGTGTCCTACCTTTGAGGATGAGGGGCAGGCTGCGCTGGGTCTTGTGCGTCTTCTCGCTGGGCCTCATGGCCGCCTGCTGGCGGTTGGCGCGGGTACAGCGCTGCCTTCCTCTGGCGCCAGCTGAGGTGGGCATGGGTCTGCCTCTCCTGCTGGTAGCGCTCCCTGGTGCTCCTGCTGTCTCTCCTGGATCTCCTTCTGGTCCTCCTTCAGGCGGGGCCTGGTCCTCCTTGTAGCTCCTCCACTCCACTACCTCGCGGGCACGTTGCTGACACACATGAGCATCAGGTTAGTATAACCAGGTTAGTATAACCAGGTTGGTATAACCAGGTTGGTATAACCAGGTTGGTATAACCACGTTGGTATAACCCACGTTGGTATAACCACGTTGGTATAACCACGTTGGTATAACCACGTTGGTATAACCACGTTGGTATAACCACGTTGGTATAACCACGTTAGTATAACCAACCATGTTAGTATAACCACGTTAGTATAACCACGTTAGTATAACCACGTTAGTATAACCAGGTTAGTATAACCACGTTGGTATAACCACGTTAGTATAACCACGTTAGTATAACCACGTTAGTATAACCACGTTAGTATAACCACGTTAGTATAACCACGTTAGTATAACCACGTTAGTATAACCAAGTTAGTATAACCACGTTAGTATAACCAAGTTAGTATAACCACGTTAGTATAACCACGTTAGTATAACCACGTTGGTATAACCACGTTGGTATAACCACGTTAGTATAACCACGTTAGTATAACCACGTTAGTATAACCAAGTTAGTATAACCACGTTAGTATAACCACGTTAGTATAACCACGTTAGTATAACCAAGTTAGTATAACCACGTTAGTATAACCAAGTTAGTATAACCACGTTAGTATAACCACGTTAGTATAACCAAGTTAGTATAACCACGTTAGTATAACCACGTTAGTATAACCAAGTTAGTATAACCACGTTAGTATAACCACGTTAGTATAACCACGTTAGTATCACCAAGTTAGTATAACCACGTTAGTATAACCACGTTAGTATAACCACGTTAGTATCACCAAGTTAGTATAACCACGTTAGTATAACCACGTTAGTATAACCACGTTAGTATAACCACGTTAGTATAACCAAGTTAGTATAACCACGTTAGTATAACCACGTTAGTATAACCAAGTTAGTATAACCACGTTAGTATAACCACGTTAGTATAACCAAGTTAGTATAACCAAGTTAGTATAACCATGTTAGTATAACCACGTTAGTATAACCATGTTATAACCAAGTTAGTATAACCAGGTTAGTATAACCACGTTAGTATAACCAAGTTAGTATAACCACGTTAGTATAACCACGTTAGTATAACCACGTTAGTATAACCACGTTAGTATAACCACTAGCTGTGTCACAATTCCTATTTTAAATCGAAGTTCGATCGAAATGAGCTTTCAATTTCGATCATCAAAATCAAAAGCAGGGTCGACGATACAAAAATAAAAAAATAAAAAAATATATACACTAAGACGGTTAGTGTATGAGGGTACTAGATGGTTAAGGTTAAGGACACACACACACACACACACACACACACACACACACACACACACACACACACACACACACACACACACACACACACACACACACACACACACACACACACACACACACACACACACAGTACTGAGCAGGTGTTTTCTAAATCTGCAACTCATCACACCTCAGACTCCACCTCCAGTAGCTCCTCCCCCGCAGAGGGCAGATCCTTCCAGCCAACCAGCTGCACTGCCCGGCTAGGCCCCGCCCCCTCCAGTGCCTGGCCCTGCTCGTCAAACAGGAAGCGGACCTTCGCCCAGCTCCGCCCCGCCACCAGGACACACCCCCTCCTCACTGTGCCCTGCTGCACGATGACTGACGCTACCGCACTACACACACACACACACACACACACATTATACACACACACACACACACATTATGTATATATGATATACACACACACAGTGGTATAATGTCGTTGTGCGGTTGCTATGGTAACCTACCCCTTCCCCCGGTCGGTTCTGCTCTCGATGACCACGCCCTCCACCGGGCCGCTGGGGTCGGCCTTCAGCTCCAGAACCTCCGCTAGCGCCACCGTAGCTTCAGTTAGCAGCAGCAGGTTATCACCCTGTCACAACATGACACACTCACCCTGTCACAACATGACACACTCACCCTGTCACAACACACTCACCCTGTCACAACATGACACACTCACCCTGTCACAACACACTCACCCTGTCACAACATGACACACTCACCCTGTCACAACACACTCAACCTGTCACAACATGACACACTCACCCTGTCACAACATGACACACTCACCCTGTCACAACACACTCACCCTGTCACAACATGACACACTCACCCTGTCACAACACACTCAACTTGTCACAACATGACACACTCACCCTGTCACAACATGACACACTCACCCTGTCACAACATGACACACTCACCCTGTCACAACACACTCACCCTGTCACAACACACTCAACCTGTCACAACATGACACACTCACCCTGTCACAACATGACACACTCACCCTGTCACAACACACTCACCCTGTCACAACATGACACACTCACCCTGTCACAACACACTCACCCTGTCACAACACACTCAACCTGTCACAACATGACACACTCACCCTGTCACAACATGACACACTCACCCTGTCACAACACACTCAACCTGTCACAACATGACACACTCACCCTGTCACAACACACTCAACCTGTCACAACACACTCACCCTGTCACAACATGACACACTCACCCTGTCACAACACACTCAACCTGTCACAACATGACACACTCACCCTGTCACAACATGACACACTCACCCTGTCACAACACACTCAACCTGTCACAACACACTCACCCTGTCACAACACACTCAACCTGTCACAACATGCCACTCAACCTGTCAGAACATAAAACACATAACAGCGGAGGGACATAGCAGTGGGAGGGGCTAGCACAACAGTGGGAGGTGGTATTCTAATAGTGGGAGGGGATATTCCAACAGTGGGAGGAGCTATTCTAATAGTGGGAGGAGCTAGTCCAACCATGGGAGGAGCTATTCTAATAGTGAGAGGAGCTAGTCCAACAGTGGGAGGAGCTAGCCCACCAATGGGAGGGGCTAGCACAGCAGTGGGAGGGGCTAGCACAACAGTAGCGGGGGCTCGTAAAACAGTGTGAGGAGCTGTGTTTCCATGGCAACGCAGACCTTGCGGGCGGAGACAGGGATGATCTGGACGTGTCCTCCATACTCCTCCCCCACCACGCCGTGCTCCAGCAGCTCCCGGGCCACGCGCTCCGGCTCCGCCTGCGGCTTGTCGCATTTATTCACCGCCACGATGATCGGCACTGATGACACATTAATAACACGTTAAAAACACGTTAAACACACGTTAAACACACAGAAACACACTAAACACATAGAAACACGTTACACACACAGAAACACACTAAACACACAGAAACACGCTAAACACACAGAAACACGCTAAACACACAGAAACACGCTAAACACACAGAAACACACTAAACACACAGAAACACACTAAACACACAGAAACACGCTAAACACACAGAAACACGCTAAACACATAGAAACACGTAAAACACACAGAAACACGCTAAACACATAGAAACACGCTAAACACACAGAAACACGCTAAACACACAGAAACACACTAAACACACAGAAACACGCTAAACACACAGAAACACGCTAAACACACAGACACACGCTAAACACACAGAAACACGCTAAACACACAGAAACACACTAAACACACAGAAACACGCTAAACACACAGAAACACGCTAAACATACAGAAACACACTAAACACACAGAAACACACTAAACACACAGAAACACGCTAAACACACAGAAACACGCTAAACACACAGAAACACGCTAAACACACAGACACACGCTAAACACACAGAAACACGCTAAACACACAGACACACGCTAAACACACAGAAACACGCTAAACACATAGAAACACGTAAAACACACAGAAACACGCTAAACACATAGAAACACGCTAAACACACAGAAACACGCTAAACACACAGAAACACACTAAACACACAGAAACACGCTAAACACACAGAAACACGCTAAACACACAGACACACGCTAAACACACAGAAACACACTAAACACACAGAAACACGCTAAACACACAGAAACACGCTAAACACACAGAAACACGCTAAACACACAGAAACACACTAAACACACAGAAACACACTAAACACACAGAAACACGCTAAACACACAGAAACACGCTAAACACATAGAAACACGTAAAACACACAGAAACACGCTAAACACATAGAAACACGCTAAACACACAGAAACACGCTAAACACACAGAAACACACTAAACACACAGAAACACGCTAAACACACAGAAACACGCTAAACACACAGACACACGCTAAACACACAGAAACATGCTAAACACACAGACACACGCTAAACACACAGAAACACGCTAAACACACAGAAACACACTAAACACACAGAAACACGCTAAACACACAGAAACACGCTAAACATACAGAAACACACTAAACACACAGAAACACACTAAACACACAGAAACACGCTAAACACACAGAAACACGCTAAACACACAGAAACACGCTAAACACACAGACACACGCTAAACACACAGAAACACGCTAAACACACAGACACACGCTAAACACACAGAAACACGCTAAACACACAGAAACACACTAAACACACAGAAACACGCTAAACACACAGAAACACGCTAAACATACAGAAACACACTAAACACACAGAAACACACTAAACACACAGAAACACGCTAAACACACAGAAACACGCTAAACACACAGAAACACGCTAAACACATAGAAACACGTAAAACACACAGAAACACGCTAAACACATAGAAACACGCTAAACACACAGAAACACGCTAAACACACAGAAACACGCTAAACACACAGAAACACGCTAAACACATAGAAACACGCTAAACACACAGAAACACGCTAAACACACAGAAACATGCTAAACACACAGAAACACGCTAAACACATAGAAACACGTAAAACACACAGAAACACACTAAACACACAGAAACACGCTAAACACACAGAAACACGCTAAACACACAGAAACACGCTAAACACACAGAAACACGCTAAACACACAGAAACACGCTAAACACATAGAAACACGTAAAACACACAGAAACACGCTAAACACACAGAAACACGCTAAACACACAGAAACACGCTAAACACACAGAAACACGTAAAACACACAGAAACACGCTAAACACACAGAAACACGCTAAACACACAGAAACACGCTAAACACACAGAAACACGTAAAACACACAGAAACACGTAAAACACACAGAAACACGCTAAACACACAGAAACACGCTAAACACACAGAAACACGCTAAACACACAGAAACACGTAAAACACACAGAAACACGCTAAACACACAGAAACACGCTAAACACACAGAAACACGCTAAACACACAGAAACACGCTAAACACACAGAAACACGTAAAACACACAGAAACACGCTAAACACACAGAAACACGCTAAACACAGAAACACGCTAAACACACAGAAACACGCTAAACACACAGAAACACGCTAAACACATAGAAACACATAGAAACACGTAAAACACACAGAAACACGTAAAACACACAGAAACACGCTAAACACACAGAAACACGCTAAACACACAGAAACACGCTAAACACATAGAAACACATAGAAACACGTAAAACACACAGAAACACGCTAAACACACAGAAACACGTAAAACACACAGAAACACGTAAAACACACAGAAACACGTAAAACACACAGAAACACGCTAAACACACAGAAACACGCTAAACACACAGAAACACGCTAAACACACAGAAACACACTAAACACACAGAAACACAGTAACACACACACACAATACACACTTGTACATATTAAAACACAGCACCAACACGCTGAACATCACGTGTTTAACACGCTAGCGCATATGCTACCTTGGGCCTTCTTGGCGTGTTGAATGGATTCGACGGTCTGGTTCATCACGCCGTCGTCAGCGGCGACCACCAGGATGATGATGTCGGTGGCGTGGGCTCCGCGGGCCCTCATGGAGGTGAAGGCGGCGTGACCAGGCGTGTCGAGGAAGGTGACCTGCTCACCCGTCGGGAGCCCCACTACACACACACACACACACACACACACACACACACACACACACACACACACACACACACACACACACACACACACACACACACACACCTTGGTAGTTTGTGGTATATACTAGTTAGTTACCTAGGAAGGCCCCTATGTGCTGAGTGATGCCTCCAGCCTCCTGGTTAGTTAGTACTAGTTAGTTACCTAGGAAGGCCCCTATGTGCTGAGTGATGCCTCCGGCCTCCTGGTTAGTTAGTACTAGTTAGTTACCTAGGAAGGCCCCTATGTGCTGAGTGATGCCTCCGGCCTCCTGGTTAGTTAGTACTAGTTAGTTACCTAGGAAGGCCCCTATGTGCTGAGTGACGCCTCCAGCCTCCTGGTTAGTTAGTACTTGTTAGTTACCTAGGAAGGCCCCTATGTGCTGAGTGATGCCTCCGGCCTCCTGGTTAGTTAGTGCTAGTTAGTTACCTAGGAAGGCCCCTATGTGCTGAGTGACGCCTCCAGCCTCCTGGTTAGTTAGTACTTGTTAGTTACCTAGGAAGGCCCCTATGTGCTGAGTGATGCCTCCGGCCTCCTGGTTAGTTAGTACTAGTTAGTTACCTAGGAAGGCCCCTATGTGCTGAGTGATGCCTCCGGCCTCCTGGTTAGTTAGTACTAGTTAGTTACCTAGGAAGGCCCCTATGTGCTGAGTGATGCCTCCGGCCTCCTGGTTAGTTAGTACTAGTTAGTTACCTAGGAAGGCCCCTATGTGCTGAGTGATGCCTCCGGCCTCCTGGTTAGTTAGTACTAGTTAGTTACCTAGGAAGGCCCCTATGTGCTGAGTGATGCCTCCAGCCTCCTGGTTAGTTAGTACTAGTTAGTTACCTAGGAAGGCCCCTATGTGCTGAGTGATGCCTCCAGCCTCCTGGTTAGTTAGTACTAGTTAGTTACCTAGGAAGGCCCCTATGTGCTGAGTGATGCCTCCGGCCTCCTGGTTAGTTAGTACTAGTTAGTTACCTAGGAAGGCCCCTATGTGCTGGGTGATGCCTCCAGCCTCCTGGTTAGTTAGTACTAGTTAGTTACCTAGGAAGGCCCCTATGTGCTGGGTGATGCCTCCGGCCTCCTGGTTAGTTAGTACTAGTTAGTTACCTAGGAAGGCCCCTATGTGCTGAGTGATGCCTCCAGACCCCTGGTTAGTTAGTACTAGTTAGTTACCTAGGAAGGCCCCTATGTGCTGAGTGATGCCTCCAGACCCCTGGTTAGTTAGTACTAGTTAGTTACCTAGGAAGGCCCCTATGTGCTGAGTGATGCCTCCGGCCTCCTGGTTAGTTAGTACTAGTTAGTTACCTAGGAAGGCCCCTATGTGCTGGGTGATGCCTCCAGCCTCCTGCTCCACCAGCTGACTCCTCCTCAGAGCGTCCAGCAGGCTGGTCTTCCCATGGTCCACATGACCCATGATGGTCACCACAGGAGGGCGGGGCTGGAGACGGTCTGGTTCCAGCACCCTGCACATAGACATACAACACCTAGAGGTCACCTCGAGATACAACACCTAGAGACCACCTAGAGATACAACACCTAGAGATCACCTAGAGATACAACACCTAGAGATCACCTAGAGATACATCACCTAGAGATCACCTAGAGATACAACACCTAGAGGTCACCTCGAGATACAACACCTAGAGATCACCTAGAGATACATCACCTAGAGATCACCTCGAGATACAACACCTAGAGATCACCTCGAGATACAACACCTAGAGATCACCTAGAGATACAACACCTAGACACACAACACCTAGAGATCACCTAGACTCTAGATTATCTCTAGGTGTTGTGTGTCTAGGTGTTCTCTAGAGAGACAACACCTAGATATCACCTAGAGATACAACACCTAGAGATCACCTAGAGATACATCACCTAGACACACAACACCTATGCTGTGTCTGAAATCGCGCACTTACGTAAGTGCACTTACATTTAGTGCACTTCATTATCCCCACAGTACACTTACTTATAGGCGCAGTGCTCTCATTTCTACAGTGCACTGTCAAAACAGCCTTCGCGCACCGACCGGAAATGAGTTTGCAGTTTGACGGTTTTTCTTCGTTTTTTTTTTTTTTGTGCCATTTTCCTCCTGGCGGAAAACGGCATACCGCTAAGTTTATTTACCTATGAAATATATTAATTTACATATTCAATACTATTTTACATTTGTAGAGCGCGTTGGTCTCAACTGTTACTATGGTTACTCCTGTGTGTCCTCCATTTTTGATTCCGCCCCTTCCGCTACGTAGACAAAATGGCGGCCGTTGAGTGCGGAAAGTGTCCATCGGTCCACACTCACATTTTAGATCGTTTTGAGTGCGCCGCCGCCGCATTTCCAGTGCACTGCGTTTTGGCACACTCTCCGCTTTTGCGCAAAGTGCACTCAAAAAAGTAAGTCTAAGTATAGAAGTGCGCGATTTCAGACACACCACTAGATATCACCTAGACATACAACACTTAGAGATACATCACCTAGAGATACAACACCTAGAGATACATCCCCTAGAGACACATCACGTAGACATACAACACGTAGACATACAACACCTAGAGATACAACACCTAGAGACTACCTACAGATACATCACCTAGAGATACATCACCTAGACATACATCACCTGGACATACAACACCTAGAGATACATCACCTAGAGATACAACACCTAGACATACATCACCTAGAGATACAACACCTAGACATACATCACCTAGAGATACAACACCTAGACATACATCACCTAGAGATACAACACCTAGACATACATCACCTAGAGATACAACACCTAGACATACATCACCTAGAGATACATCACCTAGAGATACAACACCTAGACATCACCTAGACATACATCACCTAGAGATACATCACCTAGAGATACAACACCTAGAGATACAACACCTAGAGATACAACACCTAGAGATACAACACCTAGAGATACATCACCTAGAGATACAACACCTAGAGATACAACACCTAGAGATACAACACCTAGAGATACAACACCTAGAGATACATCACCTAGAGATACAACACCTAGAGATACAACACCTAGAGATACATCACCTAGAGATACAACACCTAGAGATACATCACCTAGAGATACAACACCTAGAGATACAACACCTAGAGATACAACACCTAGACATACAACACCTAGACATCACCTAGAGATACAACACCTAGAGAGAAATATAACACACAGATATAAAATACAACAACAGTACACACGTGTGCGTGTGTGACCGTGGTAACCGTGGTAACCGTACCTGCGCGTGGCGTCCTTGTTCTCCCGCTCTCTGTCCTGGGTGAGGCGGGCCCAGCGGTACTTCATCCCGGAGCGCTTCACCACCTCCTTTATCCAGCGCTCCTCCAGCAGCTCCTCCTCCTCCAGAGAACTCAGCTCCGCAGCCGTGTTGAGCAGCGCCTCAAACACATGGTCTGACACACACACACACACACACACGCACACACACACACACACGCACACACACACGCACGCACACACACACACACACACACACGCACGCGCACGCACACACACACACACACACACACACACACTGCTCTGAGTGACCTGGGGGTCATGTGGTCTGGAGGTCTGGGGGTCAGAGGTCAGGGGTCTTACCAGTGTCTTTGTTCATGGCGCGAGCGAGGTCCCCTACAGTCATCGTCTTCCTGATCTCCACTTCCTGTTTGTCAGCGTTGACCTTCTGATGACCCTTCTTTTGACCTTTCACCTGGAAGCACATGACCTCAGTAAGATGACCTGGAAGCACATGACCTGACAACCTACATCCGGTGAGCCAGACTATGTTACTGGTAATGAACAGGTAATCCCCTGATGTCTGATGACATCATTGATGTTACAATCAAACTAACACACACACACGCACGCACGCACGCACACACACACACACACACACACACACACACACACACACACACACACACACACACACACACACGTGATTCACCTGTTTGGCAGCGAGCTGTCTGGCCGGCTGGCGGAGCAGAAGAGGAGCGAGGAGACGAGGAGGGAGGAGACGAGGAGGGAGGAGACGAGGGAACAGGACCCGTACCAGTGAGGAGGAGGAGCCTGGGAGCCGGGTGCTCCTCACGACCCCCCACATTATACCTGCACACACACACACGCACGCACACACACACACACACACACTATGATATAATACCAGTATTATAATTCACAACACCATCCAAAACACCCGGAACATGGACCATGAGACTCGACCGGGTCGTTACTATAGTAACCAGCTCCGTACTGCTTAAAACTAGACACCTGGTTAAATCTACAGACACCTGGTTAAATCTACAGACACCTGGTTAAATCTACAGACACCTGGTTAAATCTACAGACACCTGGTTAAATCTACAGACACCTGGTTACATCTACAGACACCTGGTTAAAACTACAGACACCTGGTTAAAACTACAGACACCTGGTTAAAACTACAGACACCTGGTTAAATCTACAGACAGCTGGTTAAATCTACAGACACCTGGTTAAATCTACAGACACCTGGTTAAAACTACAGACACCTGGTTAAATCTACAGACAGCTGGTTAAATCTACAGACACCTGGTTAAATCTACAGACACCTGGTTAAAACTACAGACACCTGGTTAAATCTACAGACACCTGGTTAAATCTACAGACACCTGGTTAAAACTACAGACACCTGGTTAAATCTACAGACACCTGGTTAAAACTACAGACACCTGGTTAAATCTACAGACAGCTGGTTAAATCTACAGACACCTGGTTAAATCTACAGACACCTGGTTAAAACTACAGACACCTGGTTAAATCTACAGACACCTGGTTAAATCTACAGACACCTGGTTAAAACTACAGACACCTGGTTAAATCTACAGACACCTGGTTAAAACTACAGACACCTGGTTAAATCTACAGACAGCTGGTTAAATCTACAGACACCTGGTTAAATCTACAGACAGCTGGTTAAAACTACAGACACCTGGTTAAATCTACAGACACCTGGTTAAATCTACAGACACCTGGTTAAATCTACAGACACCTGGTTAAAACTACAGACACCTGGTTAAATCTACAGACACCTGGTTAAATCTACAGACACCTGGTTAAAACTACAGACACCTGGTTAAATCTACAGACACCTGGTTAAATCTACAGACACCTGGTTAAAACTACAGACAGATGGTTAAAACTACAGACACCTGGTTAAAACTACAGACACCTGGTTAAATCTACAGACAGCTGGTTAAAACTACAGACAGCTGGTTAAAACTAGACAAGCTACGTTATGTTCAGGCCGACTCATCCTGGTAATGTTTAATATCTTACCTTCAGTACAGTTTTTATTTACTGCTCTTGATTTGGAGTGAAAACAGTTGGAGGAATAAGCTTTGACAGGGCGCCGCCATGACACTTCTTCTTCGTCTGGATGGTTATGGCGGTGGAGACATTAGCGCCCCCAGCGGCCTGGGAGCGGACCGCTCTCTATACACTCACTCTCATCACAAATAAACCAACACGAAACATATAAATACATTTAAAATATAGGTAACACTTTACAATAACCATAGTTTATAAATGGTAAATAGACCATTTATAAATGGTTAATAGACCATTTATAAATGGTAAACATATAGTTTACTAATGTTAAATCATCATTTATAAACAGCTTATAGACCAATTATAAATGGTAAATAGACAATTTATAAAAGGTAAACAGATAGTTTACTCATGTTCAACCATCATTTATAAACAGCATATAGACCAATTATAAATGGTAAATAGACCATTTATAAATGGTTAATAGACCATTTATAAAAAATAAACAGATAGTTTATTAATATTTAACCATAATTTATAATTGGCAAACAGATAGTTTATTTATGTAAGTTAATAGTTAATTTACCATTAACAAGCAATTAAATTATGATTAATAATGTTTATTAATTATTAAGGGACTATTTATTAAATGTTTATATAGAGTTCAAATATTGGTTGCAAAACATGTATAAAGATTAAAATGTGTGTAAGTAGCACATTGTAAATGGTTAATAATTGGTTTATAAACCATCTATAAACATTACTTCGATGGTTATTGTAAAGTTGCAACATACTTTGTAAATGATTAATAAGTGTTTCATGTTATTGACTCTGTTCATAAATGTGTTCAATACGATGATCAGACCCTATTCTTTTGCAAAAAATAATCACTCTGTTATAGATCACCATTAAAAGAAGTCAAATAAATGTCACTTGATGATTTACAGTACAAACAGCATATTAATCATTGAATTAATTATGAACATAAGTCGCTACTTTACAATAACCATCTAAGTAATGTTTATAGATGGTTTATAAACCAATTATTAATCATTTACAAAGTATTACAAACATATGTTGCAACTTTACAATAACCATCTAAGTAATGTTTATAGATGGATTATAAACCAATTATTAACCATTTACAAAGTGCTTTATTTGCTTGTTAATGGTAAATTAACTATGAACTTACATAAATAAACTACCTATTTGCCAATTATAAATGATAGTTAAATATTAATAAATGGTCTATTTACCATTTATGATTGGTCTTGCTGTTTATAAATGATGATTAAACATTAGTAAACTATCTGTTTACCTATTATAAATGGTCTATTTAACCATTTATAAATGGTCTATTTACCATTATAATTGGTCTATAAGCTGTTTATAAATGATGGTTAAACATTAGTAAACTATCTGTTTACCTTTTATAAATGGTCTATTAACCATTTATAAATGGTCTATTTACCATTTATAATTGGTCTATAAGCTGTTTATAAATTATGGTTAAACATTTGTAACCTATCTGTTTACCTTTTATAAATGGTCTAACCATTTATAAATGGTCTATTTACCATTTATAATTGGTCTATAAGCTGTTTATAAATGATGGTTAAACATTTGTAACCTATCTATTAACCATTTATAAATGGTCTATTAACCATTTATAAATGGTCTATTTACCATTTATAAACTATGGTTATTGTAAAGTGTTACCAAAATATATATATATATACAAATGTGACATTGTCTCCATCAAGTTTGTTTTCTGAAGATATTGAGACAAACACTACAAACAACACTTCTGCACTTCCCTTTGGTTTCTGAGCGCTGTAATAGTGACTCTTTGACATCCGTCCACTCCTCACTGCCTCTCTTATTAACGACGCCTACATATTTCATTTAATAAATGAATAAATCATCTCTAATTGTTTATTTTGCATTTGAACGATTAAGAGCTGCTGTAGAGTCAGAACAAATGACTCTCAGGCCTTAGATACTTCTTCTGTCCGCTGTAATGTCATTCATGTTGCTATGACGACGTCAAACTCAGCTGAACATCCATCACTTTATATCAGCATATAGTTTTCCATGACACTTTCTTGCTCGTTTATACACTACTGTTAAGTGAAGTTTGGTTTGTGTTGTTCATTGAGACAACTCGTTATATAAGTTAGTTAAATAACATATTTTAATAAGTTAAATAACACATTTGATATGTATTTATAGGATTTGTCATCTAGCGTTGATAAAAAACATAAATGTGATGCGACATTTGATGCTATAAACACAACAGGTTATTAATTATTTCACAGATTATTAAAAAAAATATTTATTAGACTGGTTGATTGAGGTCAGCATGTCCGAACCGTAAACTAAAGATCTTCCACATACACAAAAAACAAGAACGACGACAACAACAACAACAACAACAACAACACTTTGACCACACCACTACAGCCATGCCTGCTTCCTCTATGTAAACATGAACACACTGTGCTGGATCTGCCGTCAGCTGCCTGTTCAACACACAGCCTTGTGAGGAACTTTTATTGTGGAGGTCCTTCAGGACCTTATGGACATCAGCCTGTTAGAAGGTGGACATAGTTAACCGTTAACTATGCTAACCTTAACTCCCTAACCTCTGACCTCCTAACTCCTAACCTTCTTACTCCTAACACTCTAACCTCCTAACTCCTAACTCCCAACCCCTAACCTCCTAACTCCTAACAGGCTGGTAACAGCTCCTCTCTGGAAGCCAGCAGCAGAATATTAAAATATAGAACGTTTCATACAACATGAACCTACTTATACATATTTACACAACCTAGTCTTGGTAACCTAGCAACCTGGCAACCTAGTAACGCCTGGACGGCTTCAGGCTCTGCTGTAGTTGAGGAGGAGGAGGAGGAGGAGGAGGAGGAGGAGGAGTACAGTTCAAGAGTCTCGGGTTCAATTCCCTCCTTTGCCAAAGGGTGTATCAGCAACATGTTAAGATGATACGCACGCGCGGTGAAGCCCCTCCCCCTAGTGGAGCGTCCTGTCTCCTAGCACCACAGCAGAGCGTCTGTCTTCTGATTGGTTGGACAGGAGCTCCTGGAAGGCACGTCGCCATGACAACCAAACTCCATCCTGTACAGTCCCTACTCTCCTCTTCACCATGTTGGATAAATACAGACTTTTTTATACAAAGATCAGCCTTTCAAAATCAATAGTCAATAAGTCAATAAGTCAAAGAGGCTGGCTCACATTGAAGACCTCAGGAAACAACAGAGTATTGATCCAACGTTGTGACTTAAGGCAGCGAAGGTCAAGAGCTGATATCAATACAGCCTAGCTTGAGAAAATATCAACATAGATCTACAACTAGATACCTGATCATATCTAGGATATCTAGATCTAGAACTCGTAGATACATGATCATATAACTCTGGAACTAGTAGATACATGATCATATAGATCTAGAACTAGTAGATACATGATCATATAGATCTAGAACTAGTAGATACATGATCATATAGATCTAGAACTAGTAGATACATGATCATATAGATCTAGAACTCGTAGATACATGATCATATAACTCTGGAACTAGTAGATACATGATCATATAGATCTAGAACTAGTAGATACATGATCATATAGATCTAGAACTAGTAGATACATGATCATATAGATCTAGAACTAGTAGATACATGATCATATAGATCTAGAACTAGTAGATACATGATCATATAGATCTAGAACTAGTAGATACATGATTATATAGATCTAGAACTAGTAGATACATGATCATATAGATCTGGAACTAGTAGATACATGATCATATAGATCTAGAACTAGTAGATACATGATCATATAGATCTAGAACTAGTAGATACATGATCATATAGATCTAGAACTAGTAGATACATGATCATATAGATCTAGAACTAGTAGATTCTATACAGAAAGATATTTATGGTTCTAATATACATCATCCGACCATTCCATACTCAACACAACTACCTGACAACAACAACTAGTATAATACTACTAATAATACAAAAAATAATAATAATATCATATCATATCATATCATTATTATAGAATAATCTTATGGTCTGTAGAGAGTTTGGCCATTGGAGACGTAATCTTCCATGTTGCCAGGGTGACCAGACCAAGCCGCCATCCAATTGGCCGTCCTATTGGCTGAGATGCTGGGGTCAGAGGTCAGGCAGCGACCACTACCCACAATCCTCCTCTGCTCCTTCACTGGCACCTCCACACAAATATACTGGAACACACACACACACACATACACACACACAGAGTCAAATCTCAGTTTAAAAATGTTAGTTTCTTAGAATATAAATGATGTGTCTATTCTGTGTATTCTTATTTCAATATAACTGTCTAAACATGCTGAAAAGAGTTCACTATAAAGAGCTGAGCAGCTTGCTGATTGGCTGCTTGTTAGCACTCAGCTCCTGATAGGATGAGAATGTGGACCCACCTACAGTCCCGCCCTCCAGCGCTGACAACATACTTATCATCAGCAGAGAAACGCACGTTAGTTACATGGGCTGAGTGTCCGAAATAACGCTTGTGTTTCACCTGGAGAGAGAGAGAGAGAGAGAGAGAGAGAGGAGAAAGGACCGAGACCAGAGGAGAGGGGAGGGAGGAGAGAAGAGGAGAGAGGAGAGAGGAGAGAGGAGAGAGAAGAGAGAGGAGATAGGAGAGAGAAGAGAGGGGAGAGAGGAGACGAGAGGAGACGAGAGGAGACGAGACGAGAAAGGAGAGATTTTAATAATTTGTTGGTTGTATTCTATCTGTGTCTAGAACTAAGGAACTACAGAGTTTTCAGAGGTTTATGATGTGCTCACAAATTTCTCGGGACAGGGGAAGTCGAAGAGTTTGATGAGTCCGAAGTCGTCGCCAGTCACCAGACTGAGTCCCGCGTGGGAGACGCAGGCGCAGTTAACGTCCGCCTTCTCCGCATTCCTGGGCCAGATACCCAGAACCTCGTCTCCCAGGACGCTGAGACAGACAGACAAAACAACACAGAAACAATAAAAACAACAATCAAGAAACAACAAGAATAGGCAAGGCAAGAACAACAAACCACCAAACCACCAAATGACAATAACATGACATTACTGTGTTAGGTTGTGTTTCTACCTGGTCCAGGTAGGTGTTAGGTGTTCCTACCTGGTCCTAGGTAGGTGTTAGGTGTTCCTACGTGGTCCAGGTAGGTGTTAGGTGTTCCTACCTGGTCCAGGTAAGTGTGAGGTGTTCCTATCTGGTCCAGGTAGGTGTTAGGTGTTCCTACGTGGTCCAGGTAGGTGTTAGGTGTTCCTACCTGGTCCAGGTAAGTGTGAGGTGTTCCTACCTGGTCCAGGTAGGTGTTAGGTGTTCCTACCTGGTCCAGGTAGGTGTTAGGTGTTCCTACGTGATCCAGGTAGGTGTTAGGTGTTCCTACCTGGTCCAGGTAGGTGTTAGGTGTTCCTATCTGGTCCAGGTAGGTGTTAGGTGTTCCTACGTGGTCCAGGTAGGTGTTAGGTGTTCCTACCTGGTCCAGGTAAGTGTTAGGTGTTCCTACCTGGTCCAGGTAAGTGTGAGGTGTTCCTACCTGGTCCAGGTAAGTGTTAGGTGTTCCTACCTGGTCCAGGTAGGTGTTAGGTGTTCCTACCTGGTCCAGGTAGGTGTTAGGTGTTCCTATGTGGTCCAGGTAGGTGTTAGGTGTTCCTACCTGGTCCTAGGTGTTAGGTGTTCCTAGCTGGTCTAGGTGTTAGGTGTTCCTACCTGGTCCAGGTGGCCCAGGTGATTCTTTCAACCACCGCAGGCTCCGTTTCCATTTTCCCAGAAGGCACCTGGTGCACCTGCCGCGTGTAGGTGCTGCTTGAGACCTGCAAGAACACAGGTGAGTACAGGTGAGTTTTATTTATATCTACAGACGATGTGAGGACGTGTGTTTTTATTTACAGACGTGTGAGGACGTGTGTGATGATATTCTGTGGTGTGGTGATATTCCGGTGATATTGTAAAAGTGGGGCTACCTGGATGTGTTTGCTGTCGGCAGAGAAGTCCATCTGGATGATGAAGCCGGGAATGTCCTTGCAGTATCCGATGCGGTTGAGTGAGGGGCCAAGTGTCAGGTCATAGAAGTCCACGGCACTTTCCACCGAGCCCACTGCCAGCAAACGGTTGTCTGGGCTGAACCTGAAACAATCACACCCTATCAGAACTTGATAGAAACAAACACACCCTATCAGAACCTGATAGAAACAAACACACCCTATCAGAACCTGATAGAAACAAACACACCCTATCAGAACCTGACAGAAACAAACACACCCTATCAGAACCTAACAGAAACAAACACACCCTATCAGAACCTGATAGAAACAAACACACCCTATCAGAACCTGATAGAAACAAACACACCCTATCAGAACCTGATAGAAACAAACACACCCTATCAGAACCTGATAGAAACAAACACACCCTATCAGAACCTGATAGAAACAAACAAACCCTATCAGAACCTGATAGAAACAAACACACCCTATCAGAACCTGACAGAAACCCACAGCTGAAATTGATGGACATTCTCAGTTTATAGCATTAAGCTCTATTCACCCCAATGCATTCTACACTGTCTAGCACTCTGCCCCCGGTGATCAAGACTGGTACAGCTCTGGTTAGTGTTAGGGTTAAGGTTAGCTAGTGTTTGAATTAAGGTTAGCTAGTGTTAGGGTTAAGGTTAGCTAGTGTTAGGTTAGTTAGTAGGGTTAAGGTTAGTTAGTAGAGTTAGTGTTAGGGTTAAGGTTAGCTAGTGTTAGGTTAGTTAGTAGGGTTAAGGTTAGTTAGTAGAGTTAGTGTTAGGGTTAAGGTTAGCTAGTGTTAGGTTAGTTAGTAGGGTTAAGGTTAGTTAGTAGAGTTAGTGTTAGGGTTAAGGTTAGCTAGTGTTAGGTTAGTTAGTAGGGTTAAGGTTAGTTAGTAGATTTAGTGTTAGGGTTAAGGTTAGCTAGTGTTAGGTTAGTTAGTAGAGTTAAGGTTAGTTAGTAGAGTTAGTGTTAGGGTTAAGGTTAGCTAGTGTTAGGTTAGTTAGTAGAGTTAAGGTTAGCTAGTGTTAGGTTAGTTAGTAGGGTTAAGGTTAGTTAGTAGATTTAGTGTTAGGGTTAAGGTTAGCTAGTGTTAGGTTAGTTAGTAGGGTTAAGGTTAGTTAGTAGAGTTAGTGTTAGGGTTAAGGTTAGCTAGTGTTAGGTTAGTTAGTAGGGTTAAGGTTAGTTAGTAGAGTTAGTGTTAGGGTTAAGGTTAGCTAGTGTTAGGTTAGTTAGTAGAGTTAAGGTTAGCTAGTGTTAGTTTAGTTAGTAGGGTTGAGGTTAGTTAGTACCGTATGTCCTGTATGGTGGCGCTGCGGTCTCTCTTCTTGCCCCAAACGCTGAGGGAGGTGACCATCAGGATGATGAACTCTCCGTTCTCCAGACCGATGGACACCATTTCCCCGTTAGGACTGTAGCAGCAGCACTTAGCAGGGTGGCCCAGGCTCACCTTGTTCAGCAGTTTCTACATAATCATTACATAATCAATACACAATCAATACACATACCAATACATATATCGATACATATATTAATACATCTATAAATACATATATAAATACATTTATCAATACATCAATACATATATCAACACATAATCAATACATATATGAATACATCTATCAATACATAATCAATACATCTCTCAGTAAATGGATGGATCTCCCTACTCTGTCCGCCAGGTCCCAGAGGCGTATGGTTCCGTCGTCACTGGCCGACAGGAAGACGTCCTTATAAGGGTGTGTGCTGAGGCCCCAGATCCCCCCCTGAGTGTGGCCGTTGATCATGGTGTTGGACGCTGCGTTCTTCTCCCCCACCTCCATGATCTCCCCATCCTTAGTACCCACCAGAATCTTACCCTACAGAGAGACAGGTAGAGAGACAGAGAGACGGGTGGGCAGACAGAGAGACAGTTAGAGAGACAGGCAGGCAGACAGAGAGACAGGTGGTAAGACAGACAGAGAGACAGGTAGGCAGACGGAGAGACAGGTAGAAAGACAGGTAGGAAGAAATCAGAGGGACAGGTAGAGATACGGGTAGGCAGACAGAGAGAAGGGAGAGAGGCATGTGGGCAGACAGAGAGAGAGGTAGGCGGACAGAGAGACAAGTAAAGAGACAGGTAGACAGACAGAGAGAAAGGTAGAGAGACATGTAGGCAGACAGAGAGAAAGGTAGAGAGACAGGCAAACAGACAGAGAGAGAGGTAGGCGGACAGAGAGACAAGTAAAGAGACAGGTAGACAGACAGAGAGAAAGGTAGAGAGACATGTAGGCAGACAGAGAGAAAGGTAGAGAGACAGGCAGACAGACAGAGAGAGAGAGGTAGAGAGACAGGTAGGCAGACAGAGAGATGGGAGAGAGACAGGTAGGCAGACAGAGAGAGAGAGGTAGAGAGACAGGTAGGCAGACAGAGAGATGGGAGAGAGACAGGTAGGCAGACAGAGAGACACGGGTAAAGAGACAGACAGGCAGATATACAGACAGATAGGTAGAGAGGGATAGGTTGAGAAATAGAAAGTCAGAGCCAGAGAACAGTCAGAGCAGTGATATAGGAGCGATAGAGGGGTGATAGAGAGTGATAAAGGTTGATAGAAGGTGATAGAGGGGTGTTAGAGGGGTGATAGAGGGGTGATATAGGGGTGATAGAAGGTGATAGAGGTTGATAGAGGAGTGATAGAGGGGTGATGGAGTGTGATAGAGAGGTAGATAGAGGGGTGATAGAGGGTGATAGAGAGTGATAGAGGGGTGATGGAGTGTGATAGAGGGGTGATAGAGAGTGATAGAGGGGTGATGGAGTGTGATAGAGGGGTGATAGAGGGTGATGGAGCAGTGGGAGGGGTCTACCTTCCCTCTGCAGACGGAGCGAACGTTCTCCACCGGCTGACCGGTCTCCAGCTGGAAGGCTCTGCACCGCTTCATCTCCTGGTCCCACAGCTTCACAGCCCCACCCTCCTTCGTCCTGATACACACATGATGCACACATTATACACACCTAACACACACATGGTACACACATAGTACACGGGTGTATAGAGGAGGTAGCAATGGTCTCCTGGATAATGAGGTGTAGGGTGGAGGTACTGACGGTCTCTCCTTGCCCCCGGTGACGATGAGGCCGTCTCGGAGGGTGGTGTACATGGTGAAGACCGGGCCGCTGTGGGCCTTGGCCACCACCCTCACCAGGAAGTGCTCCCGCCACACGTACACATCTCCATTTATAGCACCGCTGAACGTCAGGTTATTCTGTGGACAGACGAGGAAGAGACGTTTTACCCTACTAACCTGACCCCCGACCCCTGAACCAGACCACCCGGCAGGAACAGCCTGAACCAGACCACCCGGCAGGACCAGGTACTCACCGCACCGAAGGCCACCGACAGCATGGTCTGGACACGGCCCTCCTCCACAGAGCCAATCACACCCTTCTTGTACATAAGGGAGCCGCCCACCAGAGTCCAGAACTTGATGTGTTTGATGCCCACCGACACAAACTGAGTGTCCGAGTCTGGTCTGAACTCCACCACGAAGATACGCTCACTGTGGCTCCCCCTGCTGGTCACCTTGGTACCTGCCATCACAAGGTGTGCGTTACAGGTGTGTGTGTGTATTACCGGTGCGGGTGTGTGTTACAGGTGTGTA
Source organism: Merluccius polli (assembly GCA_030340625.1). Taxonomy (NCBI): domain Eukaryota; kingdom Metazoa; phylum Chordata; class Actinopteri; order Gadiformes; family Merlucciidae; genus Merluccius; species Merluccius polli. The sequence continues at coordinate 23,152 of JAOPHQ010000494.1, forward strand.
TTACAGGTGTGTGTTACAGGTGTGTGTGTGTGTAGTATTAGTTGGCACCTTCCTGCCACTTCCAGACAGTGACGGTATGTATTGCATGTGTGTTTTAGAGGTGTGTGTTACAGGTGTGTGTTACAGGTGTGTATTACAGGTGTGTGTTACAGGTGTGTTACAGGTGTGTATTACAGGTGTGTGTTACAGGTGTGTGTTACAGGTGTGTGTTACAGGTGTGTATTACAGGGGGTTATTACAGGGGGTTATTAAAGGTGTGTACTACAGGTGTGTATTACAGGTGTGTGTTACAGGTGTGTATTACAGGTGTGCATTACAGGGGTGTATTACAGGTGTAAGGTCTAAGTAATAAATTGACATGTCTGTGATTGCTGTGATATGCAGCTGCATTATGCGCTCAACTGGGATATTACTGTGTTTGTGTACAATTGCTGTGACGATTGGCTCTACGGTTGTAGCCTTTTTTGGTGATGCACAGTTGTCATAATGTGTAACTTTTAAACATATGTATAACCAATAGGTCATGTTGTTATTTAGCTATAGGCTACTTCGCTTCTCTCTCTCTTTCTTGCTCCTCTGCCCATTGAACCCCCTGTTTGACCCCCTTTTACCAACCTGTGTTATTGCAGGTGTGTGTGTGTGTGGTATTAGTTGGTACCTTCCTGCCACCTCCAAACGGTGATGGTATGTTCTGGCTCCACCCCCACAGAGAGCAGCAGTTTCCCAGTAGCGCTGAAGTTGGTATAGCTCACGCCTTTACCATGGCAACAGCGCAGAATGGACAGGGTCTGCTTGGTCCTCGCGTCCCACACGTGGATGGATGGAGCTAGACCTGGGAGGAGACAGACACCATGGCAACCAGGAACTATGGTAACCAGGAACCATGGCAACCTGGACTAGACTGGCTGGGGAGTTTCTGGATCCAGAGGGGGGGGGGGGGGAGGAGGAGGAGGAGGAGGAGGAGGAGGAGGAGGAGGAGGAGGAGGAGGAGGAGGAGGAGGGGTTCTGGTTTTCTACTAGGCCTGATGCTCTGTACAGCTTTGTTCCCATGGAGACTTGTTTTGGTGTGATCATAGTAACCATGGTAACCATGCTGGTTACTGATGATACTCATGACCAACGTCAGCCTCTACAGGCAGGAGGTAAACAATGACACTCTGATGATGTAATCTGATGATGTAATCTGATGATTTAATATGATTATTTAATCTGATGATGTCATCGCATGATGTAATCTGAGGATTTATGCTGCAGTCGATTATAACTCAAAGGTTGGAGATTCTGACTTCCTACGAGGAAAAATCTAATAAAAAATGAATTTGAATCGGAAACTCGGGTTGATTTCTCAACCTCCAGTTCAGCCTCAATGTCATTTGATGGCCACCCACATTGTATACGGTGAACACATTTTTCATTTTCAACGTAGTATGCTTTCAGACCAATCAGCATAACAATACCATAACAAGCTGGTTAAACCCATACAATTAAACATTAATGTTGTTATTAGCGGTTTTAACAGGACATTTGTAAGGAAGCACAACACAACGTTTAGCGTAAGCATCCACGTTTTTCTGGCTTTGTAACTTGAACGCACATAGGTCGGAGATGACGCGTTTCCCGCTTCCGACCTCCGACCTCCGACCTCCGACTATAAACGAACGCAGCATGATCATGTTGGTTAATCTGGTAGTCTGGTGGAAGGGGGCGTGGTCTTTAATTTGATAGGTAGTCTGGTGGAAGGGGGCATGGTCTTTAATCTGATAGGTAGTCTGGTGGAAGGGGGCGTGGTCTTACCTGGCAGGTCGCTCAGGTCACCTGGAGATGAGGTAGCAGCGTCACATGACATGAGCAGTGAGAGAAACATACATGTAATGTATACAACATGTAACATGTAATGGTTTAACATGCATGTGATACAGATGGAGAAGAGCGGATTGGGCCAACCAACAGAAGTACATGTGAATTAAAGCCTGAATGAAGAAGCAGTGCAGGGTTGTGATGTCACAAATGGTCATATTTCATTCAAATGCAGCCAATCATCTTCAACATTAGACTTAAACCAGCCAATCATCTTAAACGGCTGCCTAACAGTGGAAGTCTATGTGGGGGGGGGGGGGGTAGCTCTTGAGAATAAATAGATTACAATATTTCCAAAGGATTGTTTCCAAGTGTCGCATATTTGTTTCTAGCACACACAGATCTGTTTCTAGCACATACAGATCTGTGGGAGTGTGTTGACTGAACCGGAGCGCCCAGTGAAGTCATACCGATCTGTCCTGTGGCGATGACGTTCTGGTACTTGGGGTGCTGGTTGACGGTCAGACACAGGATGTCGTCAGTGTGCTCCAAGTAGAAACTCTGGACTCCTGTTGGGAAGAGGGGAGGATCTGGTGAGGTAATGATGGTGCTGGTGTTGAAGATGTGAAGGGTGAAGTGAGGTAGTGAAGGGTGGTAGTGAAGGGTGGGAGTGAAGGGTGGAGGTAGTGAAGGATGGTAGTGAAGGGTGGAGGTGAAGAGTGGGAGTGAAGTGTGGTAGTGAAGGGTGGTGGTAGTGAAGGGTGGAGGTAGTGAAGGGGGTGGAAGTGAAGGGTGGTAGTGAAGGGTGGAGGTAGTGAAGGGGGGTGGAAGTGAAGGGTGGTAGTGAAGGGTGCTGGTAGTGGAGGGGGGTGGAAGTGAAGGGTGGTAGTGAAGGGTGGAGGTAGTGAAGGGGGGTGGAAGTGAAGGGTGGTAGTGAAGGGTGGAGGTATTGAAGGGGTGTGGAAGTGAAGGCTGGTAGTGAAGGGTGGAGGTAGTGAAGGGGGATGGAAGTGAAGGGTGGTAGTGAAAAGTGGGAGTGAAGGGTGGTAGTGAAGGGTGCTGGTAGTGAAGGGTGGTAGTGAAGGGTGGTAGTGAAGGGTGGTGGTAGTGAAGGGTGGAGGTACTTACCAGAGGAGAGGTTCTGGACGATGACAGCGGCAGCGGTGTGGAAGATGATGTCAGCCCCGTCATTGAGGTAGTGAAGGTTGTTCCTGCAGTCGAAGCCTCTGTAGCCGAACACATGCTCTAATACCAGCTCCTAGTGTAGCGCACACACACACACACACACACACACACACACACACACACACACACACACACACACAAACACACACAGCTTAGCACCGGTTGACACCGCATGGCCCTCCTATAGCATTGTGGTTAGTGTAGTGGACCAGGGGAACCTTTTTAATTGTGGCCGGCTAGCTGCTACCATGCTAACGCTGGCAATGAGCTTAGAAAACTACAAACAGAACTAGATAAAACTACAAACTGAACTAGATAAAACTACAAACTGAACTAGATAAAACTACAAACTGAACTAGATAAAACTACAAACTGAACTAGATAAAACTACAAACAGAACTAGATAAAACTACAAACTGAACTAGATAAAACTACAAACTGAACTAGATAAAACTACAAACAGAACTAGATAAAACTACAAACTGAACTAGATAAAACTACAAACAGAACTAGATAAAACTACAAACTGAACTAGATAAAACTACAAACTGAACTAGATAAAACTACAAACTGAACTAGATAAAACTACAAACAGAACTAGATAAAACTACAAACAGAACTAGATAAAACTACAAACTGAACTAGATAAAACTACAAACTGAACTAGATAAAACTACAAACTGAACTAGATAAAACTACAAACTGAACTAGATAAAACTACAAACAGAACTAGATAAAACTACAAACAGAACTAGATAAAACTACAAACTGAACTAGATAAAACTACAAACTGAACTAGATAAAAATACAAACAGAACTAGATAAAACTACAAACAGAACTAGATAAAACTACAAACAGAACTAGATAAAACTACAAACTGAACTAGATAAAACTACAAACTGAACTAGATAAAACTACAAACAGAACTAGATAAAACTACAAACAGAACTAGATAAAACTACAAACTGAACTAGATAAAACTACAAACTGAACTAGATAAAACTACAAACTGAACTAGATAAAAATGATCTAAACCAGAAGGTTAATTAAAACTAAACCAGGCGGTTAGTTAAAACTAAAGCAGAAGGTTAGTTAAAACTAAACCAGCTGCTAACCCTAACCATAACCAGCTGATGAAACTCACCTCCACCACTTTTTTTTTCTTTGACACGTTGTTCTTAAGAAGCTTTTCTGGAAGCGGAGCGGCCCGGCTAACAGGAGGCCTACACACACACACACACACACACACACACCGCGCACACACACACACACACGCACACACACACACACACACACAATAACATAATGGCAGGAAGGTTGGTTAGGAAGTTAGGAAGGTATCAGAGGAAGGAAGGAAGGAAGGAAGGAAGGACGGTACCTGTCATCCAGTGGAACGTCTCGGTGCTGCAGGTGGGGTTTGGTTCCCGTCATGTTCCTGATGCTAGCGGAGAAGATCTTAGTGACGTAGTCCAGGGACTTCTCCTGAGCTACGTCACTGTCGTAGCCTAGAGAGGACATATTAATGCTAATGTATTAATGCTAATGGTATTAGCTAGGATGTGTTCCAGACCTAGCCTAGCGAGGACATATTAATGCTAATGGTATTAGCTAGGATGTGTTGCAGACCTAGCCTAGCGAGGACATATTAATGCTAATGTTATTAGCTAGGATGATTTCAGACCTAGCCTAGCGAGGACATATTAATGCTAATGGTATTAGCTAGGATGTGTTGCAGACCTAGCCTAGAGAGGACATATTAATGCTAATGTTATTAGCTAGGATGTGTTGCAGACCTAGCCTAGCGAGGACATATTAATGCTAATGTTATTAGCTAGGATGTGTTGCAGACCTAGCCTAGCGAGGACATATTAATGCTAATGTTATTAGCTAGGATGTGTTGCAGACCTAGCCTAGAGAGGACATATTAATGCTAATGGTATTAGCTAGGATGATTTCAGACCTAGCCTAGAGAGGACATATTAATGCTAATGTTATTAGCTAGGATGTTTTCAGACCTAGCCTAGCGAGGACATATTAATGCTAATGTTATTAGCTAGGATGTGTTGCAGACCTAGCCTAGAGAGGACATATTAATGCTAATGTTATTAGCTAGGATGTGTTGCAGACCTAGCCTAGAGAGGACATATTAATGCTAATGTTATTAGCTAGGATGTGTTGCAGACCTAGCCTAGAGAGGACATATTAATGCTAATGGTATTAGCTAGGATGTGTTCCAGACCTAGCCTAGAGAGGACATATTAATGCTAATGGTATTAGCTAGGATGTGTTCCAGACCTAGCCTAGCGAGGACATATTAATGCTAATGGTATTAGCTAGGTGGTATTAGCTAGGTGGTATTAGCTAGGTGGTATTAGCTAGGTGGCTAGGATCCAGACCTCCGTCCTCCTCTGGGTCGTCGTCTGACTCCTCGCTGTCCACAGCCTTGCTCTCCTTGTGACCTGGCGCCTCCAGAGACCAGATCATCAGCGCCGTGTCGGCTCCGCCCACCGACAGCAGCAGGGCGTCGTCATTGGTCCACCGCACATTGGTAACGTTGGCGCTGTGGCCCACGTACTTCTTAAACTTAGCAAACTGCCCCTGAGGTCAGAGGTCACAGAGGAAGAGTTTTAACTCGGACTCTTAACTCACTGTAGAGGGGTAACTAAAAGGTTTTAACTCACTGTAGAGGGGTAACTAAAAGGTTTTAACTCACCCTAGAGGGGTAACTAAAAGGTTTTAACTCACCCTAGAGGGGTAACTAAAAGGTTTTAACTCACCCTAGAGGGGTAACTAAAAGGTGTTAACTCACCCTAGAGGGGTAACTAAAAGGTGTTAACTCACCCTAGAGGGGTAACTAAAAGGTTTTAACTCACCCTAGAGGGGTAACTAAAAGGTGTTAACTCACCCTAGAGGGGTAACTAAAAGGTGTTAACTCACCCTAGAGGGGTAACTAAAAGGTTTTAACTCACCCTAGAGGGGTAACTAAAAGGTTTTAACTCACCCTAGAGGGGTAACTAAAAGGTTTTAACTCACCCTAGAGGGGTAACTAAAAGGTGTTAACTCACCCTAGAGGGGTAACTAAAAGGTTTTAACTCACCCTAGAGGGGTAACTAAAAGGTTTTAACTCACCCTAGAGGGGTAACTAAAAGGTTTTAACTCACCCTAGAGGGGTAACTAAAAGGTTTTAACTCACCCTAGAGGGGTAACTAAAAGGTGTTAACTCACCCTAGAGGGGTAACTAAAAGGTGTTAACTCACCCTAGAGGGGTAACTAAAAGGTTTTAACTCACCCTAGAGGGGTAACTAAAAGGTTTTAACTCACCCTAGAGGGGTAACTAAAAGGTTTTAACTCACCCTAGAGGGGTAACTAAAAGGTGTTAACTCACCCTAGAGGGGTAACTAAAAGGTGTTAACTCACCCTAGAGGGGTAACTAAAAGGTTTTAACTCACCCTAGAGGGGTAACTAAAAGGTTTTAACTCACTCTAGAGGGGTAACTAAAAGGTTTTAACTCACTCTAGAGGGGTAACTAAAAGGTTTTAACTCACCCTAGAGGGGTAACTAAAAGGTTTTAACTCACCCTAGAGGGGTAACTAAAAGGTGTAAACTTACATTAGAGGACTAGTTCATAGGTTTTAACTCACCCTAGAGGGGTAACTAAAAGGTGTAAACTTACATTAGAGGACTAGTTCATAGGTGTTAACTCACCCTAGAGGGGTAACTAAAAGGTGTAAACTTACATTAGAGGACTAGTTCATAGGTGTTAACTCACCCTAGAGGGGTAACTAAAAGGTTTTAACTCACCCTAGAGGGGTAACTAAAAGGTGTAAACTTACTTTAGAGGACTAGTTCATAGGTGTTAACTCACCCTAGAGGGGTAACTAAAAGGTTTTAACTCACCCTAGAGGGGTAACTAAAAGGTGTAAACTTACCTTAGAGGACTAGTTCATAGGTGTTAACCCACCCTAGAGGGGTAACTAAAAGGTTTTAACTCACCCTAGAGGGGTAACTAAAAGGTGTTAACTCACACTAGAGGGGTAACTAAAAGGTGTAAACTTACATTAGAGGACTAGTTCATAGGTGTTAACCCACCCTAGAGGGGTAACTAAAAGGTTTTAACTCACCCTAGAGGGGTAACTAAAAGGTTTTAACTCACCCTAGAGGGGTAACTAAAAGGTGTAAACTTACATTAGAGGACTAGTTCATAGGTGTTAACTCACCCTAGAGGGGTAACTAAAAGGTTTTAACTCACCCTAGAGGGGTAACTAAAAGGTGTAAACTTACATTAGAGGACTAGTTCATAGGTGTTAACTCACCCTAGAGGGGTAACTAAAAGGTTTTAACTCACCCTAGAGGGGTAACTAAAAGGTGTAAACTTACATTAGAGGACTAGTTCATAGGTGTTAACTCACCCTAGAGGGGTAACTAAAAGGTTTTAACTCACCCTAGAGGGGTAACTAAAAGGTGTAAACTTACATTAGAGGACTAGTTCATAGGTGTTAACTCACCCTAGAGGGGTAACTAAAAGGTGTAAACTTACATTAGAGGACTAGTTCATAGGTGTTAACTCACCCTAGAGGGGTAACTAAAAGGTTTTAACTCACCCTAGAGGGGTAACTAAAAGGTGTAAACTTACATTAGAGGACTAGTTCATAGGTGTTAACTCACCCTAGAGGGGTAACTAAAAGGTTTTAACTCACCCTAGAGGGGTAACTAAAAGGTGTAAACTTACATTAGAGAACTAGTTCATAGGTGTTAACTCACCCTAGAGGGGTAACTAAAAGGTGTAAACTTACATTAGAGGACTAGTTCATAGGTGTTAACTCACCCTAGAGGGGTAGCTGAAGAGTTTGATGAAGCCGAAGTCATCTCCGGTAGCCAGCAGCTGGCGGTCTTTCGTCAGACAGGAAGCGTTGACCAGACTGAGAGCCGGCCAGATGCCCTCGCAGGTCGGACCCAGAACACTGGTCCAGCAGGCCCACTCCACCTTCTCAAACTACACATGATGAATAGAAATATATATATAGAATATCTAGAAATATATATGCTGTGTGTGTGTATGTGTACCTCTGTAGTGTGTGTGTGTGTGTGTGTGTGTGTGTGTGTGTGTGTGTGTGTGTGTGTGTACCTCTGTCGTGTTGATGTTTTGTTTCCGACCGCGAGGCGCTTCAAAGAAAAGTTGCTCCTTTGCTCCCGAGTTCACCTGCAGAAGTTTCCCTGGAGGACAATATGTACTATATTGTAAACAATATATATATATATATATATATATATATAGTCCATTATATACTATACATATACTGCACTATATACTATATATATACTACACTATATATACATCTATATCTACATGTTGACCAGGCCGATATAGTATATATTATATAAATGATAAACTACTATAGTTGTTGGTGTGACATCATGGCCCACGCAGGCCTGTGATTGGTTGGTCTCACCTCTGACGTCCCAGTCGATGTGAGTGATGAAGCCTGAGGCTCCCTTACAGATGCCCACCCTCTTGCTGCTCAGCACGTTGTAGATGTCCACGAAGGAGTCGTGGGACGCCACCGCCAGGTACTTCCCAGAGTCTGCACACACCAGGATAGGCTTAGTTATACACTTAGTTATACACTTAGTTATATACTTAGTTATACACTTAGTTATATACTTAGTCATATACTTAGTCATATACTTAGTTATACACTTAGTTATATACTTAGTCATACACTTAGTTATACACTTAGTTATACACTTGGTTATACACTTGGTTATACACTTAGTTATACACTTGGTTATACACTTGGTTATACACTTGGTTATACACTTAGTTATACACTTAGTTATACACTATACTTAGTTATACACTTAGTTATACACTTAGTTATACACTTAGTCATATATTTAGTTATATACTTAGTTATATACTTAGTCATATACTTAGTTATACACTTAGTTATATACTTAGTTATACACTTAGTTATATACTTAGTTATACACTTAGTTATATACTTAGTCATACACTTAGTTATATACTTAGTCATATACTTAGTTATACACTTAGTTATATACTTAGTTATACACTTAGTTATATACTTAGTCATATACTTAGTTATATACTTAGTCATATACTTAGTTATATACTTAGTTATACACTTAGTTATATACTTAGTTATACACTTAGTTATATACTTAGTTATACACTTAGTTATATACTTAGTTATACACTTAGTTATATACTTAGTTATATACTTAGTTATACACTTAGTTATACACTTAGTTATACACTTAGTTACTTAGTCATATAATTAGTTATATAAGTGTTGTGTATCATACAGGAAGTGTAGTGTATCCAACAGGAAGTACCTTGGGAGAAGCGGATGTCGGAGATGAGCTCCTTGCGGTGGTGGAAGGTGACCAGGTCCTCCAGCGTGTCGGCGTTGACCACCAGGAAGCTGCCGTCGTTGAGCCCCACGGCCAGCGCCTTGCCGTCCGGGGAGAACGCACAGCATCGACTCCCTGGGGGAGAGAGGTCCACACAGGTCGAGAGTGAATACTGTGAAGCCAGACTGAAGGAGGTAAGCTGGAGGCGGGGTTCTACCTTTCTTGAGTTTCCGCACGGCAACCATGCGGTGATTGGCTGACAGCTCCCAGATCCGCAGCGTTTTGTCGTCGCTCACCGTGGCAACCACCGGGAGAAGGGGATGAGCCGCGAGACCCCACACCTCCCCCTCCATGTGACCCTGAATGAAACCAACACACCCGTCTTCATATCTCTATATACGTCTCTCTGACTCTCTCTCTCTCTCTCTCTCTCTCTCTCTCTCTCTCTCTCTCTCTCTCTCTCTCTCTCTCTCTCTCTCTCTCTCTCTCTCTCTCTCTCTCTCTAATTAACAAACGGTCAGATTACATAATCACAAATACAATACAAAAAAATGTACATACAGTGAAAAACTGGGGGTTAGCTTAACAATTGTTATCAATTGTTAGCTTTGCAATTAGGGTTGTCATTAATCTCTCCCCCTCCTACCTGAACCAGTAGGTCATGGTCTTCCTGAACTAGTAGGTCATGGTCTTCCTGAACCAGTAGGTCATGGTCTTCCTGAACTAGTAAGTCATGGTCTTCCTGAACTAGTAGGTCATGGTCTTCCTGAACCAGTAGGTCATGGTCTTCCTGAACTAGCAGGTCATGGTCCTACCAGAACCAGTAGGGTCCCTCCTACCTGAACCAGTAGGTCATGGTCTTCCTGAACTAGTAGGTCATGGTCTTCCTGAACTAGTAGGTCATGGTCTTCCTGAACTAGTAGGTCATGGTCCTCCTGAACCAGTAGGTCATGGTCTTCCTGAACTAGCAGGTCATGGTCCTACCAGAACCAGTAGGGTCCCTCCTACCTGAACCAGTAGGTCATGGTCCTACCTGAACCAGTAGGTCATGGTCCTACCTGAACCAGTAGGGTCCCTTCTACCTGAACCAGTAGGTCATGGTCCTACCTGAACCAGTAGGGTCATAGGTCCACTCTTGTCTATCTCCAGGATCTCTCCATTCTTGGTGCCCACCAGGATGTGTCCGTGGCCCAGAGAGATAGCTCTGATGGAGGGGTTGTCTTCCAGCAGCAGACCTACCACACACACACACACACACACACACACACACACACACACACACACACACACACACACACGTTTTCCAGCAGCAGACCTGACCTGTCTGTCTGTCTGTCTGTCTGTCTGTCTGTCTGTCTGTCTGTCTGTCTGTCTGTCTGTCTGTCTGTCTGTCTGTCTGTCTGTCTGTCTGTCTGTCTGTCTGTCTGTCTGTCTGTCTGTCTGTCTGTCTGTCTGTCTGTCTGTCTGTCTGTCTGTGTGTGTGTGTGTGTGTGTGTGTGTGTGTGTGTGTGTGTGTGTGTGTGGGTGTGTGTGTGTCTACCTTTGGAGGAGGGCGACAGAGCGGCCCTTTTGATAGCGTAGCTCTTCAGACATCTGTCAAACATGTCGTCCCAAAGCTCCACCACCCCATCACGACCCCCGGTCACGAAGCCCTGCACACAACCATCACCACACTATCACCACACCATCACCAGACCATCACCAGACCATCACCACACCATCACCACACCATCACCACACCATCACCACACCATCACCACACCATCACCACATCATCACCATACTATCACCACACCATGACCACACCATGACCACATCATCACCACATCATCACCATACTATCACCACACCATCACCACATCATCACCATACTATCACCACACCATCACCACATCATCACCATACTATCACCACACCATCACCACATCATCACCATACTATCACCACACCATCACCAGTGATGCTGGTCACCATGGAGACCGGGGTTAGCTAGTATGATGCTGGTAACCGTGGAGACAGGGGTTAGCTACAGTGATGCTGGTAACTGTGGAGACCGGGGGTTAGCAAGAGTGATGCTGGTCACCGTGGCGACAGGTACCTTGTCCAGGGAGCACATGGCGAAGACGGGTCCGTCGTGGGCCTTGATGGTCTTCACCAGGCTAGTGTGGCGCCAGATGTACACGTCTCCGCTGGTGGCGCCGGAGAACACCAGATCCTCAGACCGGCCGTAACACGCTGACATCATCGTTTCCTGCTTTCCCCCGTGGCTCCCCAGGATGCCCCGCCGGAAAGTCAGACCCCCCCCTGACACACACACACACCCATGCAAGTCATTCATTAAAAACTGCATATCCGCTGTCCAAATGACACAAATCTGGCGGAGGTGGAGGTGGAGGAGGAGGAGGGATGTGGAGGAGGTGAGGGGGGAGGAGGAAGCGGAAGAGGAAGGGAGGTGCAAGAGGGGTGGAGGTGGAGGAGGGGAAGTGGTGGAGGAGGAGGAGGAAAGGTGGAGGGGAGGTGGAGGAGAAGGTGGAGGTGGAAGAGGGGAGGTGGAGGAGGTGAGGAAAGTGGAGGAGGGGAGTCGGAGGAGGTGGAGGGGTGGTGGAGGAGGGGAGGTGGAGGAGGTAGTGGAGGAGGTGGAAGAGGGGAGGTGGAGGAGGTGAGGAAGGTGGAGGAGGGGAGTCGGAGGAGGTGGAGGGGTGGTGGAGGAGGGGAGGTGGAGGAGGTAGTGGAGGAGGTGGAGGAGGGCTACCTGAGTGCTGCCAGAACTTGATGTGCTTCATGCCAACAGTGAGGAGTTTGTCCATGCGGAAGGGGTTGCTCTTAACCACGAAGATCTTGTCCTTGTGCCCCCTGCAGACAAGACCCCTCGTCAACACCTTTTTGACTTAATCTACAGACTCTTTTACATACACTTTTATTTACTTAACTTTTGCATTTTTTACAAAAATATCTACAATCAAAAACTATTTACAATTCTCACCATTGTCAATTGTTCATCTAGAGCAGTGGTTCTCAATCTTTTTTCAGTGATGTAACCCCTGTGAAATATTTTTTCAGGCAAGCACCCCCTAACCAGGGCTGGAATGGGAACTGCGCGATCGTAACACACCCCATTCGTAACACATTTAAATATTTATTACATAATATTTTTTGAATGTATGCTATTTTTAAAAAGGCTATACAAATATTTTTTTTAAATCTCATGTACCCCCTGGAGTGCCTTCAAGTACCCCCATTTGTGAACCACTGATCTAGAGGTATCCTAGTCTAGAGGTTGGGGTATTCTAGTCTAGAGGTTTGGGTATTCTAGTCTAGGTTTGGGTATTCTAGTCTAGGTTGGGGTATTCTAGTCTAGCTTGGGGTATCCTAGTCTAGGTTGGGGTATTCTAGTCTAGATTGGGGAATCCTAGTCTAGGTTTGGGTATTCTAGTCTAGATTGGGGTATTCTAGTCTAGGTTGGGGTATTCTAGTCTAGATTGGGGTATTCTAGTCTAGATTGGGGTATTCTAGTCTAGGTTTGGGTATTCTAGTCTAGGTTGGGGTATTCTAGTCTAGGTTTGGGTATCTAGTCTAGGTTGGGGTATTCTAGTCTAGA
>JAOPHQ010000495.1:0-26486 GCA_030340625.1 Merluccius polli
GCCCATAGATAGAAAAAGTGTCTACCAAACGTGGAAGTGGAAACACATGGTGACATCATTTACCTATTGGGAGGAGGCTTAGGTTTGGGCATCTTGTTGAGAACGACAGCCATCTCCTTCCTGTCGTCAAAGTTCTTCCACTGGTCGTACAGCTTCAGGATCACACGGATGATCTCCAGGATCTCAACAGAAAACAGATTGGAAGCTTTTTTTTAAAAGAGTAAATCAGAAATGACTGCAGTTAACCAAGTCTGTTTATACTGTGTCTCAATTTGCGTACTTCCATACTTACACGTGCCATTTTGAGTGCATAAGTGCGTTTACACTGACAAGTATGGCAAAACGCAGTGCACTACGAGTACCGGGATGGTGATTCATAACGGTCAAAAAAATATGTGGAACGCTGGACACTTTTAACCCTCAATGGTGGCCATCTTGGCTACATAGCGGAAGGGGCGGGACCGCCAACATTTGTAAAAATGGCAGTCGAATTAAAAGAATGTTGATTTTATTGATTCTTAATTAACTCAAGTGAGCAAACAAGCTGGCAGATATTTCAAATGTTGGTGATAATGTACAATTCAATTTGAGACAACACTGCCCTGTGGAAATTCACGCACTACGCAAGTAAGTACATCGTGTACTACATGGTAGTGTACTAGAGGAAGTATCTGAACTCTTCCTACCTTGTCCATGTCAACAGAGAGCTCTGCAAACCACTGTCTGGCATCCTTCTGCTGTACCACACAGGCCACATGCAGGCAGGCTAAGGGACAAGAAGACCTAATAGTGAACGGTTTAGCACATACCCTTTATTCATCTAATTATGAACATAAACATGAACACACACACACACACACACACACACACACACACACACACACACACACACACACACACACACGTACACGTACACACACAGACACACACACACGTTATTACCCAGTGCAATCATGAAGGGTGGATAGAGTAGACACAGGTCTGTCCTGTATGTGTCGTTCACTATTCGCCTATTGAAAGAACACATATTTAAAATAAAATTATGAAAATGGTGAAATTCGTTTTTGCAATTTTCATATCAAGAAACTCAGCCTTTCGCTCTCAAAACACCCCAAACCGTACCAGGCCAGAGGCAGCAGCATGTCCTCCTGCCCCATATCCTGTACATACTGCAGCAAGGGTCTGTATGGGTGGTACACGATGAGGCAGCAGTCCTGAAACACACACGTCCAATCAATGACCTCACCCACAGCCCACATGACTCCACGTCATCCAATCAATGACCTCCTCACCCATAGTCTACATGACTCTATGTCATTACCACATACCAAACATTTGCTGCTTGATGCTTCAGAAATTCAAATGTTTGGTTCATGGCTCATTATAAAATGAATACTTTAGTTTTTCTTGGCTGCTTGTCAGATGAAGCAAGCAACTTAAAGACCTCGATTTGGACTCTGGTAACTTTAGCATTTGGTATTATTTATGATATTTTGTAGACTAAATGATTAATCAAATTAAAATTATCATTAGCTGCAGCCCTACATGTCATCCAATCAATTACCTCACCTACTGTCGACATCAATTTTTATAATACAATTAACAAAGTTGCAATGAATCAAACAGTTTTCTCCACTCACCATCAACTCCAGTAGGTAGAACTCACATTCCAATATCTGCAGTGAGGAAAAGGTGCAGAATATTGTCTTCAATATAATACTGCACTACATTCACATGCTTTTCAATTGCTTTTCAATTGCAGTGTGAAAATGCCTTCAAATATATACACATTAACACACTTTTAATTTCTCCAAACTACAGAAAGATACTTCCAGACTACACCACAAATAACACCCAATATCAAAACTCCATTTTGGTTCGACAGACACCCATGTTTTTCAGATGAACTTCGGTTAACTACTCCCTCCCCCCCACACATCACCACCAGCTTCCCATCTGCATAGAGTAGATATGAGTTACGATCAGAAGTCGCAGCATCCTCCCAACTTATTTCCCGAAGGTGTGAATCCTGCCCTTATCGCTCTGGATGAGGCAGAGCATCAATAACCCTCTACACCACTCTCTGACAGGCAGCAGACGAGCAGATATACGCGGATAGCAAACAAATGACATGCTAGCAGCATTGCCAACCATTTGACACCACTATAAGGCATTTTGGGCGGTATGATGGCGCGTACCCTGTGAGCCATCTCCCGCAGCAACAACACTTTCATCACAGCTGTGTAAATAAAAAAAAATATGAGTTTGCAGATTCTCGTGAACTGGTCGGCATTTCAAAAAGGCGCGGCGACACTATAGGGAGTTCATGTCGTGTTGTAGGGATGCATAGCAACGCATAAATAACTCTGGAGGAAGCAGAGTAATGGTATGGCGGCTGTGCTTGTGAGGCCTTTCCATTGTCATACAGCTGTCATATAGCAATATCATGTAGGCTGTTGTTCCCATTATCATTAGGGTGGGGAGGAATCACATTGTATAACACTCATAGCACAACATTGTAAAGTACTTTGACTTACATGATTCATTCTGTAAGGGAACTCTTTGGGGAAGGCGTAGGAGAACCTGGTTTTCACTGTTTGAAAGGAGAGAAAACCCTCAAATATATTTCCTTTCACATGAACATAAAATGAATTTTAGTGTTTGAAAGTGTTAAACTGGTGATTGTGAGTCTGCTTACTTACATACAGATGTTGCAGCGCTGATCAACCTAGTGTTGGAGACGACTCCAAATTCCTGCGATAAGCAACAATGTTGGGGTTTTTAAGAAAATGATATATTAACACCACTGGCTTGACTGTTTAATAACACAAAAGTGATTAACTCTATACATGTCAAAAATGAAGCAAATTAGGAAAACAATTGATTTGTGTTATAGAGTACAAATCTAGTATGTACCAGACAGAATGTAATATGAGAAGTGGATGTTTGAACATACAAAATTAACCTCAAAATGTGTATTACAGACATTTGCGTACCTCAACTTTAGAGGCTAGAAAAACACAGGTAGGTGCCATTAGCACTGGATCTATACTCTTCAGGGAATATCTGCAAACAAAAACACATTAAAAAGGTGTTTCAAATTAATCCAAGAAGCAATATATAATGTGTTTTAGTAGAATTGACTATAATGCCATCAAACCATACAGTATTTGCTCACCTGGCATAAAATCGTTTAAAGTACACCGTTGCTGTAGCAATAACCTGCTGCCTTAATTTCAGGTGTTCTCCCAGTGCCTGGATGACTAAAGGAGACCAGGGGCAACACAGGTATAGTCTGTTATACTCTACACTACAATACATGTCTGTACATTTTTAGCACATAATGTTTGTTGTTAGAAAGTATTCTAGATCACAGCAAAAATACAGGCTATTTAATTATGTCAAAGGAGCACCATTGGCAAAGAATATCTGCAGCTTCCAGTACTCCTCTTCTGTGAGGAACTTGAGGTCCTTCTGGCGCTCCTTCATCAGGTCCTGCTTGTCCAGAACCCACTGCAGACTGCAGAACACAGCACCACACAGGACGAGTAATAATAATAATAATAATAATTATAATAATAATAATAATAATAATAATAATAATAGGACGAGTAACCCTCTGGACCACATAGCACTACACATGCAGCCCCTTTGGAGCTAGCCTTACGCTACACGGCAGACATAGTTGTTAATAATACAAATAAAGCAATCGCGTTGGTATTGAACAATTTCAAAGTATGAATAACGTGTTTACTAGACATAATCCTCAAACACATTTGATTAAAAAGCTGATTTATTTCGTGGCACTGCTGAGAGATCGTCCAGAATAAGTGTTAGGCCGGTCAACAAGACAGTTATTTACTAAATAAATCCGTAATTCATCCTTTTACTTACTAGTGTGAGCTTTGCCAGAAATTCCCTGCCATGTCGTAGGAGCTTAAACGGACAAACTATACTTTAAATGTAACGTAATACTAAACAAAAAGTCAGTACCAGAAGGAGAATCAGTTCAGCTAAACAAATTACAGTACGACACGGAATCCGCTCCGACGAGACAAAACATGCAGCTTATAGTTCCGCATCAAACCTTTCACAAAGACTGAATTATAGTACAGCGTAATAATACATAACTCATAATATCATTTAAAACAAAGATGAAGCAATTTATTACTGTGCTTTGAAATTCGATTTTCTTTATTTAGGTAGCCAATATTTTCTTCATAAATAAAACAATTAAAAACATTGTTTTGATTGACATTGAAAAGTTGTATAATAATAATAATAATAATAATATATTTTTATTATATTATATTATTATTATATTATGATATTATAATATATATATATATATATATATATATATATATATATATATATATATATATATATATATATATATATATATATATATATATATATTATAAAAATAATCATCATCATCATCCTCTTCATCATCATAACATAATTCTAATACTATTCTAATATCATTTTATTAGTAGTATTATTAGTATTACTGGGTACTCTTTTGTTATTAATATTTGAATAGGCTACTTACCAGCATACCACATAAAAAGTATCATGACTCCATATTAAATTAAAATACATGATTAAAACTCCCTGTTATTTAATTAACAATAACTCTTGGCAGAGTCTTGGTAGATATTTGTGCAGACAGCCACTCCTGAGAATGATGCCAGGTTCGACATTCCTTAACATTCCCAAGTATGCAATGTGTGTGAGTGGGTACGATGGGCAGGGCATAACCTGCTTATATAAACCCTCAAACCTCTCTGATGAGAGCAAAAACTGTCCTGCAGGGAGCTTCAAAACCTTCGAAACATAACGAAGATCAACTGACATCAACATGAGCTGCAGTCCAGAGAGGATGTCCTCTTACCGTCGCCACTTTGAGGGCAGCTCTGTGGCACCTCCTGCCTATCAGATTCGATTCTTGAGTCCATCTCCAACACGCAGGTCAGGTCGCTATCGTTCTGCCAGCAATTCCCGCAGCAGAGGAGCGGTGGGACGCAGAGCAACCTCCAATACGTCCCGCATGGACAGGTTGTGTGTGTGTTTTCTTTGAAAGAATGATGTTTAGCCTAATCAATCAGATACATGTCAAGTTATTCAATTCACAAACGATTCCAAAATGTGTTTAAAAATACAAAAGTCATTCAGTGATTTTTGTGAGCAAGAATGTAGAAATTGTACAGCAGAACTTGATGTGATGTCTCTTTATCCATCACTCCTTTGTGCAGTGGAAGTATGGAGGCTCTCTGTTATGGCATGTCCATGGGACTTGGACCCAAGCTGGATCTGGACCTGGCCGCAGCAGAGAACCGGGCCTTCATGACCACCCGCACCAGCGAGAGGAAGGAGATGGTGGCCCTCAACGACCGTCTGGCGGTCTACATCGAAAAGGCAAGACACTTCTCTCTCCCTCGCTCTCTCTCTCTTTCGCCCATATTGTTTGTGGATGACAATATAAAACTTACATATAGGTGTTACTACTTGATTCACTTAGCAGACACTTTCACCCAAAGCGACTTACAGTAAATTCAGGTACGTGTCATTACTGAGCAGGTATGGGGGATAGGGCATCTCAAGGATGCCTACAGGTATAGCCCAGTACACCCTATAGCTGCTGTGCCGCTTCCCACTGTAGGTGCGCTCCCTGGAGTCCAAGAACAAGCTGCTGGAGGTCGACATCGAGGACTTGAAGAGCCGTTTCGTCCGGCCGTCGGCCATCAGGCAGCTGTACGAGGCCCAGCTGAAGGACCTGACCAGGGTCGCTGAGCAGATGAGAGTCCAGAGGGTGAGGAGGGGTGAGGGGGGCGAGGGGAGGGCGGGGGGGTCAAGTTCACGTTGCTATGACAGCATATGCATATGACCCACTCCTTCTCCTTTAATGAACGCTTTAACATGACTACACTGTCGAGTCTAGGGCAGAAAAGTTACTTACTACTACTACTACTACTATTGTTGACTTAGTGGTTAGTTTCTTTCTCCTACACTACATCAGACACTAAATAACTTTTATCCAAAGCGGCTTACAATGAATTCAGATGTCATTATGGAGCAGGTAGAGGGATAGGCATCTTGCTCTGGAATGCCTCCAGGTTAAGCTGCAGATATTGGGGATCAAAGTGCATTTTTAATTTCATCTGGAGGAAGCAGCGTGGATGGTGGCTGTGCTTGTGAGGCTTTTTCATTGTCGTATAGCCATCCTGCAGCGTCAACAACCTCCATCATCATCATATAGGTTGTTGTTTCTATTAGCATTAAGGTGGGGAACACCCTAGCCTCTACCCTTCCCATTTCTATTCATTCTACTATTGGTGCCTACCATCAACATTGCCACCAGACTGTGAAAACCCGAGCCTTGTGTCTGCGATAGGACCAGGCCTTGGTGTCCAAGTCGGCCACGGCAGGCCAGCTGGCCGCTCTGAAGGCCAGGTACGACCAGGCTCTGGAGGACCGGAAGAAGACGGAGCTGCAGATCGAGGCTTTCCGCCCGGTAAGGCAGTGGATGGACACACGGCAGATTTACAACCCATACGTTTCAATTACACGTGACCGTGTGGTGGTGGGTGAAATCAGTTCAGTGTATGGGTTGGAGCAAAACCATATAGCTTAATATAGTTTATATCTTAATCTCTGTACCTATACATACCTACATATATAGCTTAATCTCTGCTAAGCACACACCTAATTCTGTAGGCTGAGCATAGCTATGAATCCAAGGTTAGCAAACTCTTAATAACCATAGGTGATAACATCCAGAAGTGTGTGTGTGTGTGTGTGTGTGTGTGTGTGTGTGTACTAATACATATGACCTGACCTGAGTCTGCTCCCTAGGATGTGGATAAAGCGACCTCAGTCCGCATCTCTCTGGAGAAGCAGCTGGAGAACCTGGAAATAGAGCTGGCTTTTCTACAGCGGGTTCACAAGGAGGTAAAACATGAACGTGTGTGTGTGTGTGTTTGTGTGTGTGTTTGTCTGTCCACTGGAATGCCGTATGCTTCTGGGTCACAGCGGGTCAGCCACATGCCGTGCATTTCTTTCACCCAGACTATAATGAGATGGTGATTATTTGGCCGGCAGAAATCAATGTCATACGAAGGAACGGCGTACCGTGTGGGCAGACGCAGACTACCGTTAGGGATACCAATTATCATCTCAGCGTCAAACGTGCGTAACAACGTGCCTGAGTGTTAAGAAGTGTTGGCAGGAGTGGACACGCTAGGTATGTCCAGGAGTGATCTAGCAAATAGATGAACAATTCTTTGATATTCTTACGGTACCCTTTGACTGAGCATCGCCGAAGTGATTTAATGAATCAGCAACAACGTTCCTTTGGTATTTGATAATACATTTGCTGTCTAAGGAGAACTGGTGTGTGTGTGTGTGTGTATACAGAGCTATATTTTCCAGTGAATGGAAATGAGTGCAGTCACTTTTACTTTAGTCTCACAAAAGACAAGGCAGACAAGCTCAAATCTGGGTGAAGCGGGCGTTTTACTTTTTCGCTTCATT
Source organism: Merluccius polli (assembly GCA_030340625.1). NCBI lineage: Eukaryota > Metazoa > Chordata > Actinopteri > Gadiformes > Merlucciidae > Merluccius > Merluccius polli. The sequence goes on from JAOPHQ010000495.1 coordinate 7,537, forward strand.
TTTGTTTCGACCAATCAGAGTTGCTGGAAGCGGGGATCGGTAAGCGCGTAATTGGCGAACACAAACACGGCAGCAGTAGTGCACTGTAAAAAAGTGTCCGTTAAGGTTTCAAATGAACACCCCACCCCCCAGAAGATCTGTTGTAACGTAATAGGACTCCTGGATCCCAGATTTCTATGACTTTGACATGCTTGAGTTTCAATCGTCTGAACAGGAAATCGAGGAGCTGATGAAGCAGATCTACTCGTCGGCCTCCAAGGTCGACCTGACCTTTGGCCTTCCGGACCTTTCCTCGGCCCTCAGACAGATTCAGTCTCAGTACGACAGCATTGCCGCCAAAAACCTCCAGGTAATAATTATACCGCTATTATGTACGACATTCGAATAACAACCACACAAAGCAAGAAATCAAAACAACACAGTGCAAATGGACGAAATGAATGGAAACTTCAGTCAGCACTTTCCCACTATTTGTGCATTGTCAGGAAATGGACACTTGGTACAAGACAAAGTTCCTGGACCTGAATAATGCATCAACCAAACACATCCAAAGCCTCCGCAATGTAAGAGAGGAAATCGCAGGATGCAAGAAAGATGTGAGTATGACTCTTCATAACTTCATGATCACATTTAACTCCATCACAATTTGCAATGAAAAAAAAACAACTTTGAAAATGTAATTTGCATAACAATGCATTCCTTTTCTGCGCTTAAGCTGAAGTGAGGTTATGTGTACTGTAGTATTGTTTGTTAAAAATGTTATCTGATGCTGTTTTTAAGATTCCATGCAGCATCCCAATACGACCTTCCTGGTTAAGAAGAAACGGGTAAATAAAAAGTGTTTTTTTTGCAGATAGTCAACAAGGAGCGTGATCTGGAAGTGGTGAAGACGAGGAACGAGTACTTAGAGGCTCAGCTCCGCGATGCAGCGCTCAGGTTTAAGAAGGAGGAGGAGGACCTGCAGGTAATGTATAGCCTACAACTGACTGAACAACGATAAAGCACACACCACTTTGTTGTCCAATTCTGGTTCCAGCACTCATTCATATTTGGTCTGCACACAATTATAAGCATAAATCCATTTCATATTATCATGTTTAAGCATGAATCCATTCGTAACTCATACCATTTTTAAGCATTAATCAATTTAAGTCATATGATATTAAAGCATGAATCAATTTCATAAGTCATGTTATTTTTGAAGGATTTAGGACTTCTGTGCGGCGCTGCTGTGAAACTAATCCATCTCATTTCATCATAAAACACAGCTGCGCATCGGGGGTCTCAAGCTGGATCTGCAGGTAACCAAGGAGAAGATTGCTCTGCTGCTGCGTGACTACCAGGACCTACTGAATGTGAAGATGGCTCTGGAGATTGAGATCACCACTTACAGGTACAACACACCACACTACCAGTTTATATCTAACTGTGCCAGGGTCATGTATAATTAAAGGAAACATTAAGCAATCAGAATTGTGTGTGTGTGTGTGTGTAGCTCAGAGTCAGACCGACTTGAACAAGGCCGGTCCATCTGATTTACGTGTCGCAGGTATTTCTAAAAAGGACCCGCAAGCATTTTTCTGCTTGTGAAATCAAACTGCTTATTTCAATTTGCTTATTTCTCTGCTCATAAGGAATTCCAATTTCAGTCACAAATCCGCTCTCCCTGTCTGGGGACCCCCTGCGTCTCCGTGGCCTGCCATTAAAACCACTTTAAACACAAACTGTTACCGCACAGATCACCATCATCGCCTTCACTTCACCCCCCCCCCCCCCCCCTTCTCCGCGTGACACGTGTGTCCCACAGGAAACTGATCGAGGGCGAGGACAACCGTCTGAGCAGCATGGTGCAAGTCATGTCCCTGACAGAAGGAGGAGGAGGAGGAGCAGGAGGCGTGGCCATCACCTCCTGCTCCCCCAGGCCCTCTGGACCCCCCCTCCCCCACTCAGACGCTACTGGTGGGATGAGCAGCCAGGCGACCGAGACGTCCCAGCGCAAGACCCTACTCATCAGGTAGAGAGCGGGGATACGTTCCCTGGTTTGTTGACTCAACCTGCTAAGGGGGTGGGGGGGACTTCAGCAATGTTTTTCTTGAATTAGGGAAATTAGCTCAATTATTGAACATATAGTCTATGAAATGTCATGCATCAAGTTACCAGAACCCAGAGGGATAGAATGACATTTATGGAAAATTAAAGTATGTATTTTGTAACTTGTATGCAACAGAGCTGAGAAAAGAAATGCCGCTATGAGAAGCAAATGTTGCTGCCGATGATGATGACGATTTATCGACACATCGTCGTCATCGACTCATTAATCCCAGCGGATATCCGATTCAGTCATCAATTTTTAAAAATATGTATTTTTTCCCAGAACAGTTAAGACAGAGCAAGACACATATGAGAGTGACTCACAGGAGTGCACCATCATCATTTCTGGAGCAGCCGATGACACGGACGAAGAATAGCAATTCCACTTTAAAAATGACACTATCCCCAAACTGTCGCACAATCTTTTACGAATCCAGAGATGCTCCTGTGATGTTAACTTAAATGAAGTGTTATCACCATTATATTAGGAATACTGACACGCTTCAGGTCCTCTGACATCCATTCAAGTTTAAGAATTAGCACGTCTTTGAAAAGTGATTGGAACAGCAATTATATGATTAGCAATTATTACAGTCAACATTATGAAAACTTATACCCAAGCAATGTCAGCTTCTTTAAAAAGATAATTCTGGTTCGATACCTTCTATCGTTTTCTGTTCCGTCTCATCTCCATGTTGTTTGCTTATAAATGGCTTCTCATTTAATTTCATTCGATTAATAGTTCAAAGAATCATTTTATTGTTATTTTCCCCTTACTCACTTACTTCAAAGCAACTAAATAAAGTTCAAGCAATCATGTCATGGTCATCATTTTAATGAAGAATTTAGCAAATGGAAACAGTTAGTTGTAATATTTAATATATTAGTAAGTTGATTTTCTGGTAGTAGTTAATCATAGCAGCGCTACCTTATTAAAAAAGAGTTACAAAGTCAAAGAGAAACACTTCCATTTCCAAAAAGGCACCATTAGAAAAAAAACAATGGCATAACATTCATATTATTTTATTACTGTATCGTACAAAATGTGGTCAAAGTATAATATATTAGACGTATCTGAATATTGAAGTCCCCTGTAGGGCGTACCACTTATATTCCCTTTTCACAGTTAGAAAAACACAAGATATTATATTGTGCAATTTGGAGTAGCAAATCAAAAGGGAAAATAAAGGATTGTTCATTGCACAGCATAGAATGTATGGGCATACCTGTGTACATGTGTGTGCGTGTGCATGTGTGTGTGTGTGTAAGTGTTACTACAAGGGCTTTGGTTCGCCCCCCACTCCCCCGGCAAGGCGGTACACTGCAAGGCTGACTTCATGCGCCAGAGCATCAGCACTTTCCTGAAAAAAATAAAACAAAAAATTGCACAGAATCACCATCATGTTGACCGTAATCCCAACACAGTGACAGCTAACAGTCAGGTAAGCAAAGTATTGTTAAAAAAAAACTAAACTATATGCAAAAGTAACAAAACAGGTTAAAAAACCCCACTTGTGTTTACAGTTGAATAAAAGACAAGCAAAGGCAAACAACGTTTAATAAACTATCTTGGAATAACACATACAAAAGCGAACAACTGTACAAACACCAGTGTGTACAGGTACGCTGCAGTTTCTTAGTACCTGCGTCTCGGCCTCCGCGTAGACTCTGACGACGTCCTCGGTGCCCGACGGTCTTACGAAGGAGCGTCCCTGTCGGTGCTTCTCCACCAGTCCGTCGATGGCCTCCTGGAGACCGGCAGGGCTCACCGTCTTCCTCTCCGCGTCCGTGGTCTCGATGACCCTGCGGTCGGACACCTGCGGCAGAACACAGACCGCCATGAGCCTGCATGTATCCAACAGCCAACCATCATAGCCAATAGCTGACCAACAGCTAACCCACAGTGAAAAGGTCAAAAGAATTCAAACAGAGGGGACAGATGATTTTAAAGAAAAAAAACATGTTAGCCAAAGACTTGGATTTGTGTCGAAGAACAGGAGCGCACTCCAGTTTATATTGCATGGTTGGATCGAGAGTTTGTTCCAATGAACAAATCATAACTAGATTATGAATGCACACAAATAAAAAACACTCAAACACACCTTTACTTTGAGCTGCCTGTTGGGCAAGTCGGTGTAAATGGCGTCCCATTGTTGAACCGTCATGCCCCTGATGGCTAGTATAGCTTCAATCAACAGCATGTCAGATATGGCATCACCCACAGTCTATATAGAAAGACAAAACGTTAAGTTGATAATCACATTCGAGCTCTGTAATAACCATTAAATATAAACCATTTTCAGAAAGTATCTTTAGAAAAAGATTATTTGTTATTATTAAGTTCCATCACATCATCATGAGATGGTGTGAAAAATATATTATTTTGTGTGTGTGTTTGTGCGTGCGTGCATGCGTGGTGTGTGTGTGTGTGTGTGTGTGTGTGTGTGTGTGTGTGTGTGTGTGTGTGTGTGTGTGTGTGTGTGTGTGTGTGTGTGTGTGTGTGTGTGTGTGTGTACCTGGTTGATGAGGTCAACAGAGTTTTTCAGCAGAGTGGCTACTCTCCGTCTCTCTCCATCAGAGTCTTTACACAGCCGCCGGATCTTCTCCTCTAGTACCTTACTGAACAACACCTGGCGATCACAATGGTTTACTTTATATGTAAAACGTAAGTTATGACCATAACTATGGATCTATGAGACCGAACGATGACCGTCACCACGGTCTTACTACGAATGATGCCATTCAACTACTTGTCGCGAGACCCTTATATCAAAATTGTCACCTGTGACTGATTGGAGGCAGGTCCTGCCGCATAAAGCGGATGCAAGGACATGGCTCTTCCTCCTTGCCTGGAACGCTTCGGTTTGTTCCGAGCGACAAAGGAGGGTGACGGTCATCGTTCGGTCTCATAGATCCATAGTTATGGTCATAACTTACGATCTATTTCGACCTCTCTCTGACCGTCACCACGGTCTTACTACGGATGACTAGTACCAGAAGTGTCGCGAGGAACCGAGGATCCCCCTTCACTAGTCTGTTTGGCAGCCGTCATGAGAACAGTGGCGCCGACCGTGGTGGATGTCACATTGATTCTATAAAACCTGGCGAAAGTACATGGAGTACTCCAGGATGCTGCCGCACAAATGTCCGCCAGAGCAACCCCTTTCAAAGCTGCCCATGAGGTGGCCATGCTTCGTGTGGAGTGAGCCACCAGGCCCTCAGGAACTGGGAAACCCCTCCCGGCATAAGCTTGGGCAATAGTGTCCACTAACCAGTGGGACACGCGTTGTTTCGAGACTGGGTGACCCAACTGCCTAGCTCCATAGCATACAAAAAGCTGAGTGTGGTCACGTCTCAGCTGCTGTGTTTGATCCACATAGGCCCTCAAAGCTCTGACTGGGCATAATGTGTGAAGAGCCACCCCTGCCTGACAGGCTGGCTCCGGGTAAAATGCCTCCAGCTCAATAGCCCTATTAATTGACTGAGGATTTAGCACTTTGGGGAGGAAGAATGGATTCGGCCAAAGCGACACCGCTGCATCTTCAGGCTTCCACCTCATGCACTCAGTACTCACAGAGAGTGCGTGCAGCTCGCTCACCCTCTTGGTAGAGCACAAGGCCAGTAAAAACACTGTCTTCTGTGTTAAAAACTTAAGATCAGTCTGCCCCAACGGCTCGTATGGGGCTGTGGTCAAAGACCTCAATACCAGGGGAAGGTCCCAAGATGGGGCCCTCAAACACCTGCCTGGACGTAGACGGTTTGCACCTTTTAAAAATTGTGACACCATACGGTGTTTCCCGATAGACAGGCCCCCGATCAAATCATGGAATGCAGAGATCGCGGCTGCATAAACCCTTAAGGTGCTGGCTGCCCTCCTAGTGTCCAAGAGAGACTGGAGGAAATGGAGTACCACTTCCACTGGGCAGGTCTTTGGGTCAAGACCCCTGTCTTTGCACCATAAAGAGAATAACCTCCATCTCTGCTGGTAATTTGCCCGAGTGGAGGGTGCTCTAGCATTACTTATGGTCTCCAACACAGCCTCACTCAACCTTTGATGCAGGGGCTGAGGAGGGGCCAGGCCCACAGCTGCAGGACAGCCGGCCTGGGATGCCAAATTCGACCCCCCCACTTGCGAGAGAAGGTCTGCCCTGACTGGCAGAGGCCAGGGTTGGCCGTGAACAAGACGCAGGAGGGCCGGAAACCAATGTCTCGCTGGCCAGCGTGGAGCCACTAACAGCACTCGGTAGGAGCCCTGGCGTATTCTCTCGAGTACCAGTGGAATCAAGGGTATTGGAGGGAAAGCGTACAACATTCCTCCCGGCCACTCGTGAGACAGTGCATCCAGCCCCAGTGGGCCGCACGGATAGCTCAGGGAGAACCACATTTGGCAGTGGGTCGTCTCCCTCGATGCAAAGAGATCCACCTGGGCTACGCCAAAGCGTGCCCACAAATTTGCGACCACCTCTGCGTGCAGCCTCCACTCCCCCGGAGGGGGTCCTGACCTGGAGAGGAGATCTGCTGCTTGGTTCAGCGCACCAGGAATATGAACTGCTCTTAATGAGGTCAGGCGTGGGAATGCCCAAAAGAGGAGTCCCTGGGCGGTCTTGAGGCAACGCCGAGATCTTGTGCCCCCCTGGTGATTGACGTAATAGACGGCTGAGCGATTGTCCGTACGTACTAGCACATGCTTGCCCTGTATAAAGGGAAGAAGTGCTCTCAGGCCAAGGTGTATTGCTCTGAGCTCCAGGACATTGATGTGGTCTTTGTCCCACGGGTGTTCCCAACGGCCTCTCACCGTCCGACCCTCCCAGACTGCTCCCCAGCCCGTCTGGGAGGCATCTGTAGACACTAGCGTCCGCCTGGAAGGTACCCTTCCCAGAGGAACTCCCTGTGTCAACCAGCTGACGTTCCGCCAGGGTAGCAAGGCTTGCAAACATAATTGGGTCACCTTGAGCTTTCTGTGCCTGTACCTCCGTGGGTGAAGGCCGAAAGCATTCAGCCAACACTGCAATGGTCGGGCCCTTAGAAGGCCCAGTGGGACCACCACTGCTGCAGCAGACATCAACCCCAACATCCTCTGAAAGTAAAGCAGCTCTATACGCCTGTTCTGGCGAAAAGCACGAAGGGTTGCCTGGATCCCGGCTACTCTCTGAGGGGTGAGAGATGCCCTCATCGTGAGAGAGTTCAGGCAGAGTCCCAAAAAGGATGTTTCCTGTCTTGGATTCAGGTTGCTCTTTTTCGAGTTGACTTGGAAGCCGAGAGACCGAATGTGGGACAGTACTGACTCTGTATCCTCCACAACCTGCTGGCGGGATGGGGCACATACGAGCCAGTCGTCGAGGTAGGGCATAATCCTTAAACCCCTCCTCTGAAGGGGTGCCAAGGCGGCCGCCACTACCCTGGTGAACACCCTCGGGGACAGGGAGAGGCCGAATGGAAGGACCTGAAATTGATAGGCTTGTCCCTGAAAGGCGAAACGGAGGAACTGCTGATGTTCTTGACAAATTGGGACGTGGAAGTACGCATCTTTTAAATCGATCGTAGTGAACCACTCGCCCGGCTCTATTGACTCTAGGATGTGCTTTGTCTGGAGCATTTTGAAGGTCAGGGTTTTCAAGTGCGCGTTCAAGCGGCGCAGGTCTAAAATGGGGCGTAGCCCACCGTCCTTTTTGGGGACCAGGAAATATATTGAATAAAAGCCAGCTTGCTGTTCGCTGGTGCTCACCCTTGTTATGGCGCCTTTCTGCAGTAGTGTCGCCACTTCTTCTGCTAAAATGTTTGCCTGGACTGGGTCCTTGACTGTGGTCGGATGGAACCCCGAAAAGGGTGGAGGCCGCCGCCAAAACTGGAGTCTGTAACCCCTTAAAATTGTGTCCAACACCCAAGGGTCTGAAGTCTCCCTCTCCCAGCCATCCAGGCGTAGCTGCGAGTGAACCTCTGCAGCTGACCCCCGTATCCTACTTACGGCCCCCACGAGTCCTTGGACCCCTGGGGGGGCGCCCGCGTTGGGCCGTCCTATTCGCCACTGACTGGGGTAGACGTTCCCCCTGATAGTGTCCAGGCCGGGCCGGACCTTGCCCGCTGAAACCCCGGCGTGTGTTACCCGACCAGGGTTCCTGACGTCTCCAGATACGTGTATGTGTGTGCTGACTACTTGCTGTTCCAGCTGTGGGTGGATGAAATGACCTTTTTACACCCTCGCGAGCACGCACAGACTCCTGAGCTTTAACCAGCACGGACTGTGAGTCGGGATGGAACACCTTGGCTGGCAGTACCGGCATATTTATGAGCTCTGCCCTCACACCCTCAGGGAGGGCAGTCTGAGCCAGCCAGATCTGCCTGCGAGCTAGAGTCGCTGATGACATGGCAGAGCCCACGTCACGCGTCATCTGGGCAAGGGCAGACAAGGCCGCATCCATAAGGTCCTTGGTGTCCTGATCACCTGCACCAACAGTCTTCCTTACAGCAGCTAAAAGAACCGCCAATGCATTTCCGGACCGAGCAGCACGAGCAGACGCATTATAGGCCTTACAAACAAGGCGATCAGTCCTGTCACACTCCCTCCGAGGGCAGTGTGGGTCTGCAGTCAACCTCGGTGGTCCAGAGGAAGTCAGAGCAGCCATCTCCCTTTCTACAGGCGGCATATCCCCCAACCCGGTCTCCGGTGGGGTATGACGCCCTAGCCAGCTTCCTGCAACCTGCGTTAAACTGACAAGGTTTGCTCGGAGCATCCCAGGTTTTCCTCAACATTTGGCAGAAATCATCTGCCGCAGGGAGGGACACTGTGGGCCGGGACTGGACAATACCGGCCCAGACCCCATCAGCTGGGCTAGCACCCTGCACCGGGATTGCGAGCCCCACAATTTTCGCAGCAGTAAGAACCTTCTCTGCCAGATCCACTGCACCGGCGACATCTGTGCCATCACCTCCTGATGTTGAATCCCCTGGGTAGGAGGAAGCACCACTGTGCCCACCCTCAGGGTTCCCCTGGTCTTGCCCAACCCCGAGGAGGGAGCCTTGAGCATAAAGCGAAATGGCGTCAGGATGCCTTTGCTCCTGAAAAGAGGGCAGGTGATCAAGTGAGGCCTCCGCTGAGCCAACAGCCTCGGCCTCGGCCTGCCGAGGGTGGGTTCCGAAGCTGTTCACCCTGTCTGTCAGGCCACGAACGGCTGCCAGAAGCTGGGTGTACATGCTCTCCTTCTCTACAGAATCCCGCACGGGCGAACTTGGAGGGACCGCGGGGGAGTCGACCGCGTCTGCGGTTCTCCTCCTCTTGTGCTTATGAGGAGGCTTATGGGATGACCTGTGCTTCCTTTTCGAGGACTTAACCTCTGGTTCATAGGACTGCCCTCCATGAGTGGAAGGGGAGTCCGTCAGTGACACAGGTGCTGCCTGCAGGCCAGCCCTACGAGCCCTCTCCTCGAGAGGTAAGTCGAGTGCGGCGGGGCATGGGTTCTTGACATCTCCCAAGAGATGAGCCCTGCCTAAACACCCAGGGCACTCCCGGTGGCCATCACGTGAGTCCATGGTCGCGCCGCAAAAGATGCACATATGGGATGCCATCTCGGCAATCAGGACACTCACGCCTTAATATGCCGTAAGCGTGTACAACAATAGCAGCCCCAACAACTGTTTACCCTGCCCACTGCGAACAGTAGCCAGCGGGATCAAGGCAATTGCTGCCAAGCTAGGTGGAGCAGACACCACACTGACCAACGTCGTTTGTGTACTGGCCCAGCCTGCTGCGAACAGCCGCCAAGGGGACACTAAATGTAGCTTTACTGCGCACAGTAAGCGTATCCACCACTTTTTTGTCCGGCCTGCTGCGTACAGTGGCCAACGGACTGAGAAAGTTGTTTTATTTATATTTATTTATCCATTATTATTATTATTATTATTTTTATTATTATTATTATTTCAATCGTAGGAAAGTAACTAGGCTCTGACTAAATTGTTTACATACACTAACAAGGCTTACTGATTTATCATAATAAACAGTAACTTCACCCACAGACCCAGCACAATTCACGCGAACGTGGGGGTCTTCACGGTGGAACAGAAATTAATGACCGCACCTGGCAGCCACGCCCATTGGAGTTATCTTAATAACAAAGTAGGCCTAACTATTTCACAAACCCAGCACAACTCACGCGAACGTGGGTGGGGTTTTCACGGGCGGAACAGAAATTAACGACCGCACCTTGCAGTCATGCTCATTGAAACTATCTTAATAAATAAATTAAATATCACACGCACGAGCCCAGCACAATTCACGCGAACGTGGGTGGGGGTTTCACGGGCGGAACAGAAATTAAGGGACCGCACCTGGCAGTCATTCTCATTGGGATTATCTTAATAAACAAATTAAATATCTCACGCACAAACCCAGCACAATTCACGCGAACGTGGGTGGGGGAACTATTTAATAAACAAACCCCGCACAATTCACGCGGACGTGTGTGGGGGTTTCACGGCACAACCCGACTGCTGCTGCAGAGGGGACGGGAGTCAGCCTATCACTTCAGCCTTGTGTTTAGTGTTTAACTTCAGAGCCTTATGACAATCAAAATATACAAAGCATTCAAACAGGGTAGAAACGTTTCTTCCCGCTGCTTCGTTTCACGGCACAACCCGACTGCTGCAGAGGGGAGCGCTCGTTCACCAGTACTTCTCTCCTGCACACAAGCAAAGTTGGTTAACCAGGGAAAAAACCAGCGAAAACTTTAACGGGAAAACTTTAAACAGTCCTCAGGGGCTTAAAGCGCCTGCACGATTAACGTGACGGATTGTAGATTTCCCAAGTTTCAAACTTACCGGGTCTCACGAAAACCGAAGCGAGAAGGCAAAAGAGGAAGAGCCATGTCCTTGCATCCGCTTTATGCGGCAGGACCTGCCTCCAATCAGTCACAGGTGACAATTTTGATATAAGGGTCTCGCGACAAGTAGTTGAATGGCATCATTCGTAGTAAGACCGTGGTGACGGTCAGAGAGAGGTCGAAATAGATCACTGCATGACAGGCTCCAATGTATATTATAATATACACATACATACAATTTGTAGTGCTGTGGCTGGGTGTTCGACCTTAATGAGTCAGTTTATACAAACAAAATAGTCAAAAAATGTGTGAGTGTAGTTATATGTAGTCATTATTTATTGCATGTAAAAAGTGTCTTACATTGTAGAATTTCAGATGCCATTATAGATTTATAACAGCAGATGGCACTGAAAATGTGTGTGTGTGTGTGTGTGTGTGTGTGTGTGTGTGTGTGTGTGTGTTTTCCACTCACAGTTCCGTGGCCGTTGGCTTCAAAGTACACTCCTATGTCAAACTCCTGGGCCACGTGATGAAGGTGCTTCACCCCGGTCTTCGTACATTTCACTATCAACTGCCATCAGAAAACACAGAGGGCAAAAAACTCACTCAAGGATAAAGTGACATAAAGAGAGAGTTTGTGTGTGCGAGAGATGGAGAGAAGGTTTGCTAGAGAGATCTTATTCACCTTCATGGTGTCCTGCAGGTAGCGCGTAGAGCTTCCGTTAGCGTACGCCGTTTGAACCACTGCCATCTTGAGGTCGAGGCCAGCCTATTGGAGGGTTTCACAATATGTCACACGCACTCCAATCCGCCATCTTGGTGCTTTTTCAGCCATTATAATACGAATAATTACTGGTTGCGCTATGATTTACATACATCTGAAAAAAAGGAACTATGTCGCTTTGGTTGAGGCTGTACCTGTGTGAGCAGTTCTTTGAGGAAAGTGCTGATGAGCGTAGCGATCTTGTCTCCATCCAGAAGGTGGAAGTGGCCTTCGGCGTCGCTGTAGTAGTATACGATGCGGTCGCCGTCGCCGTCGAACGAACAGCAGCGGTCGCCCGCCTTCATGTCGATGCCTTTAGCAGGGACACCATTTTATTAACAGCAAGTGAAAAACGCTACTTGGCTAAATCTTTGTTTCGCTTACAGATATGCCTTTACCTGGCACAATACATCTATATTAAATAATATATCACAATAATCAAGAGAGAAAATTCAGTTATTTCCATTGGTTATTGGTGTATCCATTTAATGACCTGGGCTCATGTAATTTATTCTTCGGTTGTTCTAATTTTTATAATTGGATATGTGTAAATATTCTGTTGCATTAACTAAATGGTTTGTATTGGTTAAGATTATTGGCTAACCCCATAATGAGTGGCTTCGCCTCCCAGCGCTCAAGGGTCACAAATGTAATATCTGTTGTTTATGGAGACGTCTGTGGTTGATATTGTCGTGGTGAATTCATTAAGCTCAAGTTTCATCTTGGGTCTTATCTCTATTCTGTTATACACTGATTATTATAGTTGTATCATTTTTAATTGTATTTATTTTTTAATTGAATTTTAATTTACCAAACATTCTTCAGTGCAAATGCTCATGCTCTAGATATGAAATGTACATCTAGCATGTTACAGCCCTACAGTAGTCATTTAAATGGAAGAGAGAGAAAGTAAATCATCTTCGTCTTAATGCCTACGTAGCTGCACATCTCAGCTGTGCCGTATCTTTAACGTCACTAGCCCTTTTTTATACCCATTAACAGTTTGAAAACATTGCCTTGTTTATTGTCGGGTCTAGCATTCTTGTCCGCACCTTTTGGAGACTTCTGTTGCACTTTGACGAAGTCGGCCCCACACTGGTGGTTGAGCTTTCCGCTCGTGCCGTCGCAGAAGAGGGACACCAGCAGCTCCCCCTGCAGGCGAGGCACCATCTCGCGCAGCTTGAGCGCGCCGATGCCATTCGCTCCGTCTACAAGCAGGCACTTCTGGTCGTCCGTACGGTTAGGCACCTACCGGATGAGAGAGTGAGAAGAAAGAAAGAAAAGGACACATGTCAATTGAAGGAGGAGAAGGAGGTAAATTTATATATTTGCTATTTTACTATTTGGTCATTTAGAAGATGCTTTGATCCAACGTGACTTGCAGTGAATTCAGATTCATTCAGTCATTCACGCACACGTATAGACACACGCCGTGCACATATATAGACACATCGTGCGCACTCACGTGTTTCGTCAGTTCGGCGAAGGCCTGCAACAGTTTGCGGTAGTAGCCTTCTACCGAGGCCTGTCCGTATTCGCCTCGAGTGTTGCAGCAACAGACCATGTAGTGGAGCTGAGGGGTGGTCACAAGCCCATAGTCTGACACACACACACACACACACACACACACACACACACACACACACACACACACACACACACACACACACACACACACACACACACACACACACACACACACACACACACACACACACACACACACACACACACACACACAGGAAGAAAAGAGGGAGAAGGATAATGGAAGCAACATGAGTGGATGTCAGGGAACAGCCAAAGAAAATGTATGTGATGCAGTAACTAGGGCTGGGTGATATGGAAAAATGTCTTACCAAGATAATCATGATATTGATAATCACGATATGCCAATTCACTCAAAATACCATCTAAAAAGATAAACTGAGACATTGAAGTGTATGGAATTTTAAGTGTGGTATCAAGAACTAAAAGTTTAAAACCTCATATATATAATTAATTTAGATTTTAAAACTGGGTATCTGGATAGATACCTGAGTAGAGTAACAGGTAGGGATTAGGCCGAGCATCTTGCTCAAAAATGCCTACCGGTTGGATGGAAATCGTAACCGAAACCAGTACCTTTCAGCTGGGAATCGAACACCTGAGCCCATACATTATCCTTCCCCCACCTTTTCATGTGTGAATGTCACGCAATCACACAAGCTTACCTTTGCTGTGTCCACGTAGGGCAGTGACCCCATCTAACACTGCTTCCGACAGTCTAGCACTGCTGCTCCTGAAGGTACCAGACACATTGTATGTAAGCATTTCTGATCAAGTGTTTTAACCATCAAGAATCACATTTGATCAGAAGTGATTTTGTTGTACTATGTACACAATAGCTCTGTAAAACATGGGTGTGGGTTTCGGGGTATTTACTTCATGTACATCCAGTAAATAATTATCAATAACTAGTTTTCCTCATAGTGCATAGTGAATGCCCAAAAATATATTAAATAAGGTAAGGTTGAATTGGTAATGTGTAGTGTAAATTTGCGTATGAGGAAAGCAATTACCACCCACAAAGTAAATTTGCACCTGATAATAACTAAACACTAAAAACTGAATGCATGCAACAGTTGCTGTATTGTCTTTCATGCTATTGATTCACCCAGGTAAAAAAAGGAGAACCTGTATCTACTAACAGAGGTGGAGCCAAACAGGAAATACAGACTATAAAGAATATACATCCCGCCTCCCTCCCTCTTTGTCTGTCTCTTATATTGTCATTCAGCTGCCAACAGGTGTACTTTGACTGGGTGGGACTCCCACTTCAAATACCAGCAAACAGCTCTCCTATTAACTGAGATATCTATTTGTGTAGGGAAATCACATGCATCTTAAAGGGACCTGTTTAGTTTGGGATCTGTTTGTTTCATTAAGCCTTTTGATAGAAGCATCACAATATGTATTTTCTATTTTAACCACATGTTGCGTAATGCTGGGCTAATCCATCTATCCCCATACCTAGTATCTTTGCCCACAAAGACATGAGCTTCCTGGGTCAGGTCTATGGACTCCTTCTCGATGACGTCCTCCAGAACCGTGAGCAGGTGATCCTGCTCGGCATTCACTAGCCGAGTGGCGTAGACCTCCCACACTGGAGTCAGCATCTCCCCCATGGGGTCGATCAGCTTCACGCCGTTGTCTTCCTAGATGGGAGAGATACATAGAGAATGAGAGAGAGAACCATAATCCATAAACCATAAATCCATAACCCATAGCTTATTCATGCATTCCTGTTATCGACACAATAATTGCATGGTGAGGAAGCAAGAGTGACTGAAGAAATATGACAAAAGAGTGGGAATACAAAGAAAAAAAACAACATTTCAGTAACTGCTGAATGAATAAAATATACAGTAACAGTAATGTTGACTGCCATACTACAACATTGGAAGCAAACTTATTAATTTTTTAGAAATTGAAAGTGACAGATGCTTTGTTTTTGGACAGTCTTTGTATATAAACGTGCATTTCTGCGTCATCTTTGCATTTAAGGTGCGGTTTCATTGATAAGCATAGACAGCATCTAATCGTCCATCTTAATAACCCCGCTAGTGTGTAGTATATCAGCACAATGAGTCCAAAGGTGCAGGGAGAGATAACCACGGGTAGCCCACCTCAGGGTTGTGGGATGCAGTAACCATGACTCCGATGGTGGCTTTGGTGTTTCTGGACCGCAGGGCAGCGAGGAGGCCCATCCGAAACATGACATGGTCCAGATGATCTGCATGGGTCCGAAAGCCCGCTGTGCCGTACTGCTGAACCATCCCCACTGGTTTAGGGTGCAACTCGGACTTCTTGGATACTTCTTCAAACTGTGCCATTACTAGAAAACACAACACATCAAACTGTGCCATTACTGAAACACAACACATCATAGTGTTGATGCCAGTTGTATTATTTTGACAGCAGGGTATTGGAAGTGCATGACAAGGAATATAATATGTAAACAGCATTAACATTTCTCCATTGACATGAAGTTGGTTTTATGACTTCTAATTCGACAATGGTACATGTATTTGAATCAGTGCTACATGCAAAGAAGCAGATTAAGTATTGTAATAATACGAATATCGAAAATATAGTCTATGAAAACGTTTGCATACATTTCCCCCCACCCTCTCCCAACAAACATAACAGACTTAAAATACAAATCACCCCCTAAATGCAAGAAGGGTAACGAGCGGAATTAAGCAGTTGTGGTTGAATTCATGAGAGACCATCACGGTCAAATAACTTTATGTCCATGACAAAAACTTGCCGTGAATCTACTCACTGTGTTTTCTTTTCTCCAGATCGATGCTCTTGAATTGTCAGTGAATTAAATGGCCTTCCATTTTGCATTTGCTGCTGAGCGCTGACGGCTGACAAGACGACGTGGCTGCATTTCCGGCTATGTCACGTGAGTCGTGACGTCGTGAGCCCCTCCCACGGCAGGGCTTTTCCATGTTGCACCAATACGTGAAACAACTCGCCCTTATTATGGCACACAGCGGTTACACAGGCCTGCGTTGGCCTACAGTTCAAATACATGACGGGGATACATTTAACATAGCAATATGCAACCGGGTTAAAAGCCTCTAGACCACGCCACCTTCCCCCAAAGACTAGTACTGTGAACCCCTCTCCAGAGTGTTCCGGTTTACAAACCACAGGTAATGGCCATCAATTAATAGAGGCGAATGGACACATATAAACAAGATTGTAATTATTATTATTTTAATTACGTGTTCATATCACAATTCTTTATGATACAGATAGTAATTAAGCACCGAATCAAACGGGTTATCTCTGGTGTCCGCACACAACCGGAACACCGGCCTTACCTGGCATACAGCGGAAATGAACAGCCGACAACCGGAACCGGAAGCTCACAGCAGCGGAAGCGTGACATCTGTCCCCCCGAGTGCCGTTGCTGGTCGGCTCACTGTTCTTGACCGTCCGGTGGCACAATACATAAACTAAATAAATGATTTAGAGTATATATTCCTTTCAATTGAACACATAGGCCACATTCAACATTCATATCGGCTTCATTTCTACCCGCAAACAGGCTGTGATAACCTATCTTTAAGCGCGATTCTCGTTTTTTCTTATTCTTGGATGTCTATTATGCCTCGAAAGAAGAGGAGGAATGTGTGTGTTGTTTTATATGCTGTAACAAAAGATTTATTTTTGTTTATAGGCTCATAATAAACCCACAATAAATAGCAATAGCCTGCCCTGTGTGAATGTGACGGGCTAGCGTGTAGCAGCAGGCCTAGAGCACGTATAGGACACCCACGTGGGACGTGAAAAATAACACGACGGATACAAACAAATAGATAAACACGCAGACATTATGTATTTTTATTCATTCATTTATTTATTTATTTTAAAAAGAAGCTTGCGTCGCGCATGGGGAGCGGCGCGCATGCGCACCACCATCACCATCACCACCTCCTCCTCCACCTCCTCCTCCTGCCGTGCGGTCTTCAGGAAGACACAGCAGAAGGATACTACTCCCGCTCTGGAGCAGAGAGACCCGAAAGCAACCAAAAAAAGGCGCTGCTGCCTGAAACTGCGGGATTCAAGAGGAGACATTCAAGAAGAGGGGGGGCGGGCATGCATTTACAACTAGCGTCGTCTTACTCTTCCTTCCACAGCTGACACTCAAAGAAGAAGAAGAAAAGAAAAAAGAAAACGGAGATATCTGAGCGACTCATGGACCGCGGGTTATTATAGGGTTATTATAGGTCCGCCATAGACAGACGCCCACAGTATTGCATGATCTCTCCTATGCGCCGCATCCCATAGCCGTCTCGCCATCCCTGCGGCATATTCACCCGCCTGTCTCTTCTTCTCCTCCTTTTTATTTTATTTATTGTACATTTTTATTCATTTACATATTGCCGTAGGGCGAGTAACATTGGTTTCCCCTGCCAGCCGCGGGTTACGTAACGGAGCGGCTGCAGCTCGCCGCGGTGCTGAAGTGAACGGGAATCCATAACCTTGCGTAAGTCCTGCTTAATATCGCGCATAACGGCGTTTTATTTGGCCGTGTGGAAAATAAAAAACGCGGCGTGCGTCAAATTTGATTTGATCTAATTTGGGTTTTTTTCCCTTTCCTTTTCCTTTTCCTTTTTGTCCACACGAGAAGGTCACTCACGGGCCTGTTCGTCGGAAAGGGGGTTTTCGAGGAAGTCAGTGGCAAATAAAAACCCTCAATCCTCTTCAATCTTTATTCATCATCATCAACAACAACATCGGAGAAAGAGAAAATGTCGGGGCAGACGCTCACGGATCGCATCGCCGCTGCGCAATATCAGCTGACGGGATCCGATATGGCCCGCGCCGTCTGCAAAGCCACCACTCACGAGGTGATGGCGCCCAAGAAGAAGCACCTGGAGTGTAAGTGTGTCCCCTCTTCTTCTTCTTCTTCCTCTCCTCCTCTGCTGCATTGCATGGCTCCTCCATCACTGAGAGAACGAGGGGGGGGAGAGAGAGAGAGAGAGACCGCGAGAGAGAGAGAGAGAGAGAGAGAGAGAGAGGGGGGGGAGTGAGAGAGAGAGGGAGAGAGAGAGTAGAGAGAGGGAGAGAGAGAGTAGAGGGAGGGGGAGGGAGGGAGAGAGAGAGATATATATATGGCATATATGACATGCATATTATGAGAAAGACAGGCAAAGAGAAGGACAGTGCGGGCAGACAGGCGGACATGCAATGGAGGCATACGGACAGACAGACTTGCACACATGTGGCACAGACACATAGACAGACAGACAGACAGACAGACAGGCATACAATCAGATGGACATGCGGACAGACGCAGTGAAAATGACCATTTAAGTGAGGTGAATGATGGCTTCATATCTAGAGGATGAAAGGTAGAGGGAGTGGATAGGAGATGAGGCAGAGAGAGAGTGAGGTGGGTGTGTGTGTGTGTGTGTGTGTGTGTGGGGGGGGGGGGGTCATAATTCAAGGTAGACTAACAGATCATAGGCAAGCGCCAGGGAAATGTCATCCAATCGTGTTTGCACTCACTATCACACACACACACACACACACACACACATACAGGCGCACACACACACACACAATATGAATATACACAAGTAGATGCACAGGCGACATGTAAAATCCAGCCTAACCATCATGAAACATGCACTATTATACCATACAGCCTGAGTCTATGATGACCAATCAGGCTTAATCAGTGTCAGCCCTTAACACACACACACGCACACAACACACAT
>JAOPHQ010000496.1:0-16938 GCA_030340625.1 Merluccius polli
TGTGTGTGTGTGTGTGTGTGTGTGTGTGTGTGTGTGTGTGTGTGTGTGTGTGTGTGTGTGTGTGTGTGTGTGTGTGTGTGTGTGTGTGTGTGTGTGTGTGTGTGTGTGTGCAGAGGACAGGGAGCTGGTGATGGAGGTGCTGGAGGACGTCTCTCGCCACGAGGAGGACTACCTGGACCTCACCCTGGAGGAGGAGCAGGAGCTCATCGTCGCCATGAAGAGATACCTCAGCAGGGGCTCGGCACACGCCGTCTGACACACACACACACACACACACACACACACACACACACACACACACACACACACACACACACACACACACACACACAGTCTAACACACACACACACACACACAGTCTAACACACATATACAGTCTAACACACACACACATACAGTCTAACACACATATACACACACACACACAGTCTAACATACATGCACACACACACAGTCTAACATACATGCACACACCGTCTATATACACACACACACACACCGTCTGACGCACATACATACATGCACACATACACACACACACACACAGTCTAACACACACACACGGTAGTGCCATCAGAAGCAATAACTTCAAAGGTGAACAGCAACCATGAATAACTTCCCCTGGTCACCTACACATAATCTGCAGATTATATTACACTTGACCCTTCAAAATAAAAGTCTAAGCTGAGGTCGGTTATGTTATCCTTCTATCCTATTTGTACGTAGTACCTGTATGTACATCATAGGTACGTCATATCTAGCTTTGCTGTGGATCCACAGCATTTGTGGCTTTTCATTTGATACTCTTTTTCAAGTTCTTTACGTTTAATGAAAGTGATCTAAGATCAGCTTAAGTACCTGGAGGTATTAAAACTTTAATTTCTTATTTAGATTGCTTTTTTTTTTTTTGCTGTGTGCTGCGTGGTTTTAATACCCAATTGTCCTCAGCCTGACTTTTACTTTGAAAGTGTGACTTTCACTTTGGAAATATTTAGATTGCTAAACGTCAGATAATAAAGTAACGGACAGTGTGCAATGTTTTTTACTCGGTGGTTTGATATCCAGTTGGAGGTTGTGCACACTGGTTTCCCACCAACCCGGTCAGAGTGATTATTGGGTCACTGTGGACTCAGTGGAAATTGATACCAATTTTGCCTCCATATGACATTTTCCAAAGCACTCATTTTTTTATATCGTATATTAAGCAGAACTGAACTCCTTGCAATATGCTTAATGTTTTTTTCTATGAATGGAAAATGAAGGAATCACACACTTAGTTTTGGTATTCAAGTAGATTGTTTTCTTTTGTTTGACCTATAAGGGACAACCAGTGTGTGTGTTTTTTTTTATGTCTGAGGCTTTTATTTCTTGTTTTGTATTATGATTTGTTGAGTTGATGAGTTATTCAAATGGGAATAACACAAATGGTAGCATTTGTCGTATTGCCGATGACATCACGGTGGCCAGTGTTTATTTCATTTTAAGTTTCACTCCTATTTGTATTGCCGTGTCAATGTGCACACATGTTCTGGCGGCGGCGAGTTGAATTATGTTGGATTAGGAAGGGGCGCCGCGGCAACAGCACTTTCTGCTTCATGGATTTTTTTTTCCCTCCCTATGATTCAGTAAAAACAGATTTGCTTATCTTCAGCGTTTGTGTCCGAGTCTTTTTTTTTGAACGGGGATCCGATCAACACACAGATGCATAACTCACTATTCAGATAAATGTTCTCCTCTTATCCTGGTTTAGTCTCTCGGCACCTCCAGTTCACACTTCCGGTAACCTGACACGCGACCCGATGTCAAGAGAGAGAAAAAAACAAGTATTTCGCCGTTTGGTGTGTATTTTGTCTTTATTTCATGTCATGAATTCTACATCATCAAGTTTCAGAAAGGGGTGGAGAGGTGGAGGAGGTGAAGAGGCGGCGGGGCGGTTTAGAAGTAGTTGACCACCCTGCGGAGGGACTGGATGTTGGGGTTCTGGGCCTGCCACTCGTTGTGGCTGCAGTAGTCTCCCCTCTCCACGATGTACATGCGGCCTCTGTAGTTGGGCTCCTCGTACATGGCCCAGCTGCGCGCGCACACACACACACACAGAAAATGGAGGTGAAGTACAAGTACACCATGGCAACAAACCAAGAGTCAAACATTGTCGTATAAAAATGTCGACAGGCGGAGAATTTGACTTCATGGCTCCCTTGGGTCGTCCCTGTTACTCCAGGACCCCCATGACTCCTCTTCCTCCTCTGTGTCCTCCAAGAAATGTGACCATACTGGCTTGGCGACGAAGTGTCACGCGTGTGCGTGTGCGTGTGTCTCCGGCGGTACTACTCACGCTCCGTCTCCGTAGACCTTCAGGGAGTTGATGCAGTTCTTGGAGAAGCCGCGGCTCTGCAGGAAGGGGCAGTCGTCGCACAGCTCCACGCACTGGCCGGAGAAGTTGCAGGCCTCGAACAGCTCGATGCGGTAGTGCTCGCCGTGCTGCGCGGGGGGGGGGGGGGGGACACACACACACGGCGGAGACATTTACGTTTATATTTTGTCCCATAAGTCTCCCATTTAATAGCCGCCTGATTGTAGTCACTTAACGCAATGTAGGAACCGGTTAACCCGATCCGTGTTGCACTGATGTCTTAAAGCAAGTGGTGAGTTCAGGATCCACTGTGTGTCCCCTTGTCTAAATGTAAGGGGTGTGTGGACAGTGGTACAGTCCTGTCCCCTTGTCTAAATGTAAGGGGTGTGTGGACAGTGGTACAGTCCTGTCCCCTTGTCTAAATGTAAGGGGTGTGTGGACAGTGGTACAGTCCTGTCCCCTTGTCTAAATGTAAGGGGTGTGGACAGTGGTACAGTCCTGTCCCCTTGTCTAAATGTAAGGGGTGTGTGGACAGTGGTGCAGTCCTGTCCCCTTGTCTAGATGTAAGGGGTATGTGGACAGTGGTAGGGGGCGGTGGGACAGTCCTGTCCCCTTGTCTAAATGTAAGGGGTGTGTGGACAGTGGGAGGGGTGGTGGGACGGACCTGTCCCCTTGTCTAAATGGAAGGGGTATGTGGACAGTGGTAGGGGTGGTGGGACAGTCCTGTCCCCTTGTCTAAATGTAAGGGGTGTGTGGACAGTGGGAGGGGTGGTGGGACGGACCTGTCCCCTTGTCTAAATGGAAGGGGTATGTGGACAGTGGTAGGGGTGGTGGGACGGTCCTGTCCCCTTGTCTAAATGTAAGGGGTGTGTGGACAGTGGTAGGGGGGGTGGGACGGTCCTGTCCCCCTGTCTAAATCTAAGGGGTACGGTCCTGTCCCCTTGTCTAAATATAAGGGGTACAGTCCTGTCCCCTTGTCTAAATGTAAGGGGTGTGTGGACAGTGGTGCAGTCCTGTCCCCTTGTCTAGATGTAAGGGGTATGTGGACAGTGGTAGGGGCGGTGGGACAGTCCTGTCCCCTTGTCTAAATGTAAGGGGTGTGTGGACAGTGGGAGGGGTGGTGGGACGGACCTGTCCCCTTGTCTAAATGGAAGGGGTATGTGGACAGTGGTAGGGGTGGTGGGACAGTCCTGTCCCCTTGTCTAAATGTAAGGGGTGTGTGGACAGTGGGAGGGGTGGTGGGACGGACCTGTCCCCTTGTCTAAATGGAAGGGGTATGTGGACAGTGGTAGGGGTGGTGGGACGGTCCTGTCCCCTTGTCTAAATGTAAGGGGTGTGTGGACAGTGGTAGGGGGGGTGGGACGGTCCTGTCCCCCTGTCTAAATCTAAGGGGTACGGTCCTGTCCCCTTGTCTAAATATAAGGGGTACAGTCCTGTCCCCTTGTCTAAATGTAAGGGGTACAGTCCTGTCCCCTTGTCTAAATGTAAGGGGTACATGGACAGTGGGAGGGGCGGCGGGACGCAGGAAAATGTCCCTTATTTTTCAAATCCCAACGTTAACATCTATGGTGATGTCATGTCTGGACATTGAAAGCTAAGCTATGCTACATGCTAAGCTGCCACAGCTTCAATTTCAACTTCACGCTTCAAGTTTCTTCTATTCCCAGTGGAGCGTTACTAGTCTGACCCATGCTGAAACCAGATAACCGGCATCCTCTAGTTTCAGGCGAATAAAGATATAAATAAAGATATGTTGACATGTTAAATGGAGGACCAATCATGCATTGGCATCTCCTCACACAGACAGGATCACAATACTGCGTGTGATCCGCTGCTGCTGTGTGAACACCTGAATTTCCCTTCAGGGATTAAGAAAAAGTGTCGTCTACTGCATCTACCGGTGGCCAGAAGGTCCTGGGTTCGAATCCCTTTTTGTTAGTGTGGCGTTTGTAATGGTCTCCCCTTTCCTCCCACACCAAGAACATCTAACATTTTTTGGTCAACGCCTTGCGCACGGCGGCGCCCTTTGAGCGTAAAAGGTCGCCGTGAGCGCGCCGGCGATGGTTAAATCCTGAGCTGGGATCTGGGGATCTGAGACCTGAGACCCCCCTGGACCTGAGACCCCCCTGGACCTGAGACCCCCCTGGATCCGAGACCCCTTCCCTCGAAGTGTGTGCGTGTCTCACCATGCGGACGGGCTTGCAGGAGCCCATGTGGTCGTTGTGGGAGTTCCACCTCTGGAACTCGGGATACTCGCCGCGCTCCAGGATGAACTGCTGGCCCTTGAAGTCGGGGTGGTCGTAGCAGATGAAGGCGCCGCTCTCCACGCGGATGGAGTTCACCCTGATGGACGCGCGCACACACACACACACAGGGGCAGGCGCACACACACACACACACACACACACACACACACACACACACACACACACACACACACACACACACACACACACACACACACACACACACACACACACACACACACACACACACACACACAGGGGGAGAGGAGATGGGGGGGGGGGGGGGGTGGTGGCGTTAGTCCAAATCGTGGAAACCCAGCCAGAAGGTTCTGGGTTTGATCCCCCTGCTCGTTGTGACGACACGTTGTCTAAATGTTGATTAATAAATAATGTCGTGCTGGATAAAAACATCGAACGCGCAAAATAACCAAATCATTTTCCTCGATCATGAATGAAAACGAGCTCCCATGTCGTAAACCGATGGGTGATGATGGGATAGATTTCGTGTGTACATCACATATATTATTATTATTATTATTATTATTATTATTATTATTATTATTATGTATTATATTGATTCAGGTGTTCAGGTTGGGGCGAGGCTGAGGGGGCGTGTCCTCGGATGGCCGGCGGTCTCACCTGTTCATGAAGCCGCGGTCCTGGAAGTTATCGCAGTCACCCCTGACCTCCAGCTTCCTGCCGGTGAAGCATTTACCCTCGTAGAAGGTGATCTGGGGGAGGAGGGAGGAGACGAGGAGGAAGGAGACATCAACCAATGAACATCACATCATCATCATCCATCACTTAGGAGGCAGGAATCAAACTATTCCAACTGCTTTCATTTTAAACCAAAATACTATCTACTCCTAACACTAGCAGGTGGCTGTATAATATAGCCCTATAAAGTAATATATATATATGTAATATAGCCCTATAAAGTAATATATACATGT
The DNA here is from genome assembly GCA_030340625.1 of Merluccius polli. Lineage (NCBI taxonomy): Eukaryota > Metazoa > Chordata > Actinopteri > Gadiformes > Merlucciidae > Merluccius > Merluccius polli. Next base: position 5,554 of record JAOPHQ010000496.1, read on the forward strand.
AATATAGCCCTATAAAGTAATATATATATATATATATATATATGTAATATAGCCCTATAAAGTAATATATACATGTAATATAGCCCTATAAAGTAATATATATATATATGTAATATAGCCCTATAAAGTAATATATACATGTAATATAGCCCTATAAAGTAATATATATGTAATATAGCCCTATAAAGTAATATATATGTAATATAGCCCTATAAAGTAATATACATGTAATATAGCCCTATAAAGTAATATATATATATATATATGTAATATAGCCCTATAAAGTAATATATATGTAATATAGCCCTATAAAGTAATATATACATGTAATATAGCCCTATAAAGTAATATATACATGTAATATAGCCCTATAAAGTAATATATACATGTAATATAGCCCTATAAAGTAATATATATATGTAATATAGCCCTATAAAGTAATATATATGTAATATAGCCCTATAAAGTAATATATATATATGTAATATAGCCCTATAAAGGCCATATTAAATATATTACAGCGACACCATTGCGAAACATTTGCTAAAGACAAAGGCTACACATCGAGTCTCCGTTTTACAGGTCCGGTTCACAGCGACAGTCAGAGTTCCAACATGTGGAGAAACGCTTTTCTAGAGAAGTTACAGGCGGATCCAGCTGTTGTATTCGGTAAAGCCGGTATATCTATAAGCGCAGATAAACCGACCGAATAAAACTATAAAAGGATGAGCTACATGAGTTTTCGCACAGCTGTAGTTGTTTTACATTCGTATGTCTATTTATAGGGCCTGTATGTATGTGTGTGTAAATTAGGCAGTAAAATGACTTTTCTGACTGTGACGGTGACAGCCGAGCGAACCGTGATTGAAGATCAATAAACCATCTTTCACCATATAACCCCGAATACATGAAATAAAACGCCACTCATTACAGAGCCCACAGAGCACACAGCCGGCACATCTCCCCGGGGACCGGTGTGCATAATTCAACATCGACTGTGGGAGAGAGAGCGAGAGAGAGAGATAGAGAGAGTTAGAGAAAGAGATAGAGATAGAAAGAGGGATAGAGAGAGAGAGATAGAGAGAGGAGGGAGAGAGAGAGAGATAGAGTTAGAGAGAGATAGAGGGAGAGATAGATAGAGAGAGAGAGACAGAGAGAGAGATAGAAAAAGAGATGGAGATAGATGAAGAGAGAGATAGAGAGGGAGAGAGAGACAGAGATAGAAAGAGAGAGAGAGATATAGGAAGAGAGAGACAGAGATAGAGAGGGAGAGAGATAGAGAGACCTGTAGTTGAAGCCTGCGCTGGCTTTTCGTCACTCACCTTTCCAGAGTACTGAGACATTTTCACCACTGGTTATTTTCCAACCTGCCCTACGAACCAACTCTCAATGTAACTAGCAAAAAATTGGACACCCCAATATATACGTCCGGGGGGCGAGGCGGGGGCGAGCGGGGGGGCACGGCGAGGCCGCCCAGGCAGACGGGGGACAAAAGACAGGTCTTCAACAGTTCTGCATGCCACGGCGTTTTCCCTTCATCCAACGGCTCTGCTGATGCGAGAGTTTGTGTGTGTGTGTTGTGTGTGTGTGTGTGTGTGTTCGTGCATGCGTGTGTGTGTTGTGTGTGTGTGTGTGTGTTCGTGCATGCGTGTGTGTATTGTGTGTGTGTGTGATGGAGAGTGTAAATGTACTGTAACAATAGAAAGTGCTTGGCCTGGCTTTTACAGGTCAATGATCCGGCAGCGACCAGGCTTCTCCTATGAGGACCTCATAGAGGACTGTAGTAATCAACTCGGCCCAATTAGAGAATCAGAGGGTTTTTCTCCTAGATTTTATTTATTTATTCCTCTTTTAAGATATTTTTGTCAAAGATACAGTAGACGGATAGGCATAGGACAATATAACTTTGGCGATCTTAACTGTTTAATTGGGTATATATAGGCCTATTATATATTATATATATTATGTCCTATGGGGGCCTCATTTTAATAAATATTAGCCGATAGCATTGTGTTGACAAACGTAACGAGGCTAAACCATAACCTAAACCATAACCTTTGTTAATGTCGGCTCTATCCTTATTATATTATTATAAAGGCCCGCTCAATTTTAACGTCTATAAAATACAAATGATTTTTTGCTGTGTGGAAAAGAAAGAAAAAAGACAATCAAATACAAATACTTAAGCGTATCAAATACTTCTAACACACACACACACACACACACACACACACGGCCTCCCATCCACTATCAGGCCCCACCATCCAGTGACCTCATGCTGAACAGCTCCCCCTGTCGGCGGACGTGAGTCATTACACCAGCGGGGTTTGGTCAACGGGAGTTAATACCGATTTATTTGAGGAAACACAATTATTTTATTAGGGGACGAAACTACAATTCAGAGCCATACATATCACTGGTTGGGTTGTGGTTGCAATGTGTGTGCAGCAGGTTGAATATTACTCCGTGGTCGCTCACCAAGGGGATGTAGCTCAGTGGTAGAGCGCATGCTTTGCATGTATGAGGCCCCGGGTTCAATCCCCGGCATCTCCACACTTTTTGACTGGTGTTGGATATCTACTGACTAGATAATATATTATATAAGCTGAGCATCTACACACCTGCACTGTGAACTACCACGGAAATAAGACCTAGAACCGGACCAGAACCTGCAGTAAAAACACCTTCAAACCAAGTCGTAACACATCATTATCCATTAAATCAATATAAGATCCCTATATAAGGACTTATCTCATAATTATGACTAGTAATAAGCCCGAGTTACTAGAACTGGACCAGAACCTGCAGTAAAAACACCTTAAATCAAACCAAGTCATGATAGACATCATTATCCATTAAATCAATAGGCCTATAAGATCCTTATATAAGGACTTATCTCATAACTATGACTAGTAATATTCCAGTTCCGTTTCAATACATTTGTGCATCCAAACACTTCCACAGACCAAAAGGAAATTCCTCCAGAAAACGTCACATAGGGCCTACGTCAGCAGCACAGCGGGAACTTCAAAGACACAAAGCGGAGATTCATCATCTGACAGCAGCGGATCCACACAATCAATGTCAGCAACTCTTCCAAACGGTGTTCAATCAAACAATTGTTACCAATTAACAGGGTCGATTCTAGGGTCAGAGCTTTAGGGGTGCTGAGCACCCAATGAGCCCCACTGCCACCACCCACCCTTTTTTCACACAAAAACAAAAAATATGTCTATTGAAAAATAACTATCTCACACACACACACACACACACACACACACACACACACACACACACACACACACACACACACACACACACACACACACACACACACACACACACACACACACTAGGAGTTAGTATATTATGCCCCCATGAATGTGATGTGATTATTATTGTTGCAAAGCCTGGTTCAGGTTAAATCCTCTGTAAAACATGAATGAATACAGCAAAAGAAAAACATTTAACTTTATTTTATTGTCTGGTTTGATAGTCAGACAACTGAAAAATAAGATATAAATCTATGAATAAATAACAATTAATTTAAAAAGCCACAGTGAGTGTTTTCACACATACTGGTGGTATACAGTGATGTGTCGTTTCGTTTGTTTTCACTCTGGTCCAAACGCCGCACCACTGGCAGGGCTTCATGTTTCCATGACGGACCAGAAAAGACGCGCGAATTACGTAAGTTATTTACACAATTTCAAGTACCCCTGACTGCAGCCCGCAAATTGCAGCCCGCAAATTACGTAAATTGAGTAAATAACTTACGTAATTTGCGTAAATTACGCAAATTACGTAAGTTATTAACTTACGTAAATTACGTAAATTACGCAAATTACGTAAGTTATTTACGCAATTTACGTAAGTTACGCTTACGCAATTTACGTAAGTTACGTAATTTGCGTAAGTTAAGCAATTTACGTAAATTGCGTAACTTACGTGAATTGCGTAACTTACGTAAATTGCGTAAGCGTAACTTACGTAAATTGCGTAACTTAAATTGCGTAAGTTACATAATTTACGCAATTTACGTAAGTTACGTAAATTGCGTAACTTACGTAAATAACGTAACTTACGCAAATAACGTAAGTTATTTACGTAAATTACGTAATTTACGCAAATTACGTAAATTGCGTAACTTACGTAAATTACGTAATTTACGCAATTTACGTAACTTACGTAAATTACGTAACTTACGCAATTTACGTAATTTACGTAAGTGAGTGATGAATCAGAATGAGATGAATGCTTCAACAATGTTCCTCTTGGCTCAGCACCACTTCTCACCTTGTGGTCATGAGCAGGCACGTGCAGAGGGGGGGGGCTATGGGTGCCCGAGCACCTGCCCTTTTCCCTTTGAAGGACCAAAGTGCCCTTTTGAGCGGACCAAAGTGCCCTTTTGCCCCCCGCCCCCCCCCCCCCCCCCGCGCAACAATCGCGCAACAGAAATTCTCCGGTAGCACCCCCCCCCCCCCCCCGCTCAACAATCGCGCAACAGAAATCCTCCGGTAGCACCCCCCCCCCCCCCCCCCCCCGCTCAACAAAATCTCCTGAGCACCTGCCCCTCAAAGGGTCTCTGCACGGCCCTCATGAGCATGGACGTTGTTAGACCTGGGCATTCGGGGCTATAGCCCCGGATCTTTTGGGAATAGCCCCGGATCTCTGTGCCGTGAAATAAAAAATAACCCCCCCCCCCCCCCCCCACGTCGGTCGTCGGTCCGGGATGTGTTACGATCACGCACCCCCCCACCCCGCGTCGGTCGTTGGTCCAGGGTGTGTTACGATCGCGCACCCCCCGTCAGAGAAAATTGCTAGGGCCGAATTTGGTTCCCAGTCCAACCCTGGTCTGGGCTACAGCCCCGGATTATTTCAATTGCTAGCAACGTCCATGGTCATGAACAAAGACCAAAGAATATGCAAGCCGCATTCCTCCCATTAGTAGTACTCAGCTTAATGCGCATGTACACCAGTAAGCATACCTGGCTTTGAGTCTCCCGAGCTCCTACTGACTGACAGCCGGCGCCTTCCTCCTCCAGTCCTCTCCGACCATCCGTCCTCCCATTTTGATCCCTGATCCTGCCGCGCCGGCCGGAGTGGTTTTCCTTAACGCCGTTTTTTTGTTGACAAAAATGTAGCGACTAGTTTTTTATTAAAGAAGTAGAACAACGTATTATAACGTGCTCCAAGTATGAAAAAGAAATCAATCACAGCGATCAAAAGCAAAAACAGCGGTCAACAAACAATCCGGCCTCCAGTCACTCAGCCTCTCTCTCCTGGTCACCTGCCGCCGCCAGGTGCACTGGTGAATATATTAACTAGATGGTACCGCCCACATCCCCGTGACCCACTTACTGTGATATCAAAAATAAACAACAACAAATAACCAAATCTAACAACCCAAATATAAACCATGAAATTCTACTCTGTAATCTATTTACACTTCATCATGTCACACCTTCATGGCTCCTACAACTAATACTGGACCAGAACCTGCAGTAAAACACCTTAAATCACACCAAGTCATAATACATCACTATCCATTAAATCAATATAACATCCTTATATAAGGACTTATCTCATAATTATGACTAGTTTTAGCCATAATTATCATCTCATAATTATAAAGATACGTTCCCAACTGCGACAGCATTAGCAGCGTGTGAACCAGGACAGTAAGGACATTAAGGACAGTAAGGACATTAAGGACAGTAAGGACATTAAGGACATTTGAGACTGTGGTTGTGCTGATCTGCAGGCTTCAGGTGAGCATGTGCATGTGCATATATATGCCTCATTTGTACGTCTTTGCCAATGGGCATATTTGTATGTATTTGTATGTATTTGTATGTATTTGCATGTATTTGTATGTATTTGTATGTATTTGTAGGTATTTGTATGTATTTGCATGTGTTTGTGTAGGCCTATGCAATTGTATTTGTCTACAATACATGGACATCATGTTTGTGTCCCACACCACAAGCAGGGAGTAACTCAAAGGAAGCGTTTCCACTGATGCATAACGCTGTGAACAGACACAAGCCGATACAAGGGGCCGTGTCTCTTGCATCATGTCGTGCTCTCATGCTAATTACATGTAAATAGCATGTAGAAATGTGTATATCTTGTATATCATAATCAAGACACGCCGTCTCTCCACGCCCCGGTTCGCTGGATCTGGTTTCTTCCCTTATTGAGATCAGAGGGTTTATCGGCCCGCTCCATTTTAACGTCTATAAAATTCAGTCAATAATTCCAACTTTCTGTTATGCAAATTAAAGTCATAATCATAATGTCCGTCTGGGCAGACGGACATTATGATTATGACTTTAATTTGCATAACAGAAAGTTGGAATTAATGACCACTGATAATCTGTCTGTAAAACAAACATGACACACCTCCATCATCACACCTCCATCACCACACCTCCATTATCACACCTCCATCACCACACCTCCATCACACCTCCACCATCACACCTCCATCATCACACCTCCATCACCACACCTCCATCATCACACCTCCACCTCCATCATCACACCTCCACCATCACACCTCCATCATCACACCTCCATCATCACACCTCCATCACCACACCTCCATCATCACACCTCCATCATCACACCTCCATACACCTCCATCATCACACCTCCATCATCACACCGCCACCATCACACCTCCATCACACCTCCATCATCACACCTCCACCATCACACCTCCATCATCACACCTCCACCATCACACCTCCACCATCACACCTCCATCACCACACCTCCACCATCACACCTCCATAATCACACCTCCATAATCACACCTCCACCATCACACCTCCATCACCACCAGACACATTCAAGACAAGCAGATGGTTAAAACCAAACAATAGCACACAGATTTAATGAAAGCAATATTAAACAGGATTTATTTGTTCTTATTTTCGTATAAAACCATTTCAAGTAAAGCGATCTGTGTGTGTGTGTGTGTGTGTGTGTGTGTACCACAGCATGGGAAATGTAGTGCAGTGTGCCAGTTAGTTGAAATGGAAGATTACAATTAGCTTTTTACTTTGTTAGCTAATTGCAATAGTACTTTTGTTCATCTATTTAACAGTGTATGCCAAATAAATTAAAAAAAATCTGTTAATTAGTTAAATCCAAATCTCATACATACATAACTTTTAACCGATAATATAACAATTTCCCTCCCTTCCTATGGGCAAACACACAGCTAGACAGGAACAGCATGCAGGTGTTAGACCCGCCCACTTTTTGCATCATCCAATCACAGCAACTCTTATGTCCCAGCATGCCTAGGGCTCCTCATCATCTAGTCTCCATACCTGTATCATCTAGTCCAGATACGGACGCAGACGCTCGGGATCGTTCATGTACAAGTTCATGTATGTCTTCAGAATAAACATTTGATAATAATTTGGAAGTTTGGGGTGAAAAACAAAATATAATTTTTGATTTTGGTTTTTCCACCAATAAGAGAAACTCACGCAAACTCATTTAGACACAAAGCAGCGATCACACACTTTGTTTGTTCTCACTCTATTTTCAGCCAGTTAGACGTTGAGCAGCAAGCAAAACACGGAAACCAAAACTGAAAAAATCTTTGGTTGAAAACTAAAGTTATTGCAAGTGCTGTTTCTTTCTGATTGGCTAAAAATAGCGCCCAAAGTGTTGTGCAATCTTTTCAATGTTCCTCATTGGACATTTCAAATATTGCTGGTGGTCTCACTTGTGGTGTTTTCCAGTGTTGCAGTGTGTGGTCCAAAGATGGAGACAGGGGGCAGAGACAGACAGAGAGACAGAGAGACAGAGAGAGAGAGAGAGAGAGAGAGAGAGAGAGAGAGAGAGGGAGAGAGAGGAGAGAGAGAGAGAGAGAGAGAGAGAGGGAGAGAGAGGAGGAGGTAGTGAAATAAGAGGGCAGAGGAGGAGGAGGAGGAGGAGGAGGAGGAGGAGGAAGAGGTCGTATGTCCTGGTGGGTTTCTACATGATGAGGCAGGAGGTGCGACCGGGCGGCTGCCCTGCCTCCATCTTCTCCACCTCCAGGATCATCCGCCTGAACACCTCCACGGCCGTCTGCACGGGGGGGGACAGGAAACAGGAAGTAGTCAGCGACGCGGCGTGAGTCAGTCAGGTCTGCTATTATTGTGAAACTGTGAAAACACATTTCCTGGACAGTAGGCAATACTTATTCAGTTAGTCAGCGTTAGTTATATTCGTTACGCTCGGTAGTTTCTTCGTTAGTAAATTCATTTAACTTATTCATTAACTATTATTATTTAACTTTATTTATTCATTCAACAGTTCATTAGTTTGCTTTAGTCTGTGGCCGCCATCACAGAGCCGAGAGATGTTTCCATGTCACATCCACAAAGGCAACAGGAAGTGACAGTCGCGTGTATTTATCGGTTTTTATCCCTATAGCGTTGCTTGTGAGTTTTTTGTGTGTTTTCGCGTGTTTCGGGGGGGGGGGGGGGGGGGGGTGAACGTATGAGCGCAGCGCCGGGTTGAGTCCCAGACCTGGTTCTCCTTGGCGGAGGACTCCAGGAAGGCGGCGCTCCAGGACTCGGCCAGCGCCCGGCCCTCTTCGAAGCCGATCACTCTGCCGGGGGAAGACGAGAGAACGGAGAGAGGAGGCAGTTCAGTGTATGGAAAACTAGAAAAGCATCTCACGCCTGGATGCCTTTCCTCTCCTTCCACCGATTTTAATTCTTCCCGGAGGCAAATACACACACACACACACACACACACATACACATACAAACACATACGCACACACACACACACACACCCACACCTCCTGTGTTGTTTGTGCTCCTCCTTGCTTCGTATTCTCCCCCTCTCCAGAGAGCTTGTTACTACATGGTTCATGTTTCTGCGATGATGAGTGTGTGTGTGTGTGTGTGTGTGTGTATGTGTGTATGTGTGTGTGTGTGTGTGTCTGTTTTTCTCCCCTGGTGATTACACACGTATTGATCTCGCCCGCAGCTCTGGCCTTGCATCTAAAGTCTTCTCCTCCCGCTTCCTTCCTGCCAGCGGACAGACCTCTCCCCCCCTCCTCCCGTTTCACCCCTCCTTCTCTCGCCTCCTCTGCCCGCTCCTCCCTCCCTCCCTCCCTCCCTCCCTCCCTCCCTCCCTCCCTCCCTCCCTCCCTCCCCCTTGCTCTTCCTCCTCCTTCGTTTCCTTGGCTTCTCCTCCTTTTTCCTTTTTAATCAACCGATTCAAAAGTGTTTTCTGCAGCAAAAAAAGGTTTTCTGCTTACACTTAATTACATCTTACTCAGACAGGCAAAGCACACACACAGTGCACACGTGCGCGCGCACACACACACACACACACACACACACTATCCATCATCCGATACTTTACACACAAGTACAAAAATCTAATCCAAGGCATAAAGAGCTGCTCACCTTTCCATGTGCAAGTCCTTTTTGTTGCCTACTAGAATGATTGGTACTCTAGAAGGAAAAGACGGGAGAGGGGGGGGAGGGAGAGAGGGAGAGAGAAGGAGAGGGAGAAGGAGAGGGAGAGAGGGAGAGAGAGAGAGAGAGGGAGAGGGAGGGAGAGAGAGGGAAAGGAAGAGAGAGAGGGAGAGGGAGAGGGAGAGGGAGAGAGAGAGAGAGAGAGAGGGAGAGGGAGAGAGAGAGAGAGAGAGAGAGAGGGAGAGAGTGGGAGGGAGAGGGAGAGGGAGAGAGAGAGAGAGAGGTTTTGTCATCTGACAGCTAAGTATTTATTAATGCTATTAAGACATTAAAATTAAGACTAGAGTGGGAACATAATTCACTTGATGAATAAACACATACATCAATGTGTGATAAACAGTCAGTGTAGGTATACATATTTATGGACTTGTAAATCCATCTGAGACTGAAATTGTAATCAAAATGTAACGTCTAATAAAGACCTAATAAAGTGTAGGATGTTGATGATTTTTTTTTAAATAAATAAATATAAATAAATAAATAATCTTTCGGGAATGACCTTTGAACCTGAAATTCAAAAGGTCAAGGTGAGTAAGTGGTTTACTTACTGCAGGTTTCCCACCATGTCCAGCAGCTTCTCGTGGATCACCCTGACCACTTCAAAACTGGAAAACACACACACACACACACACACACACACGCACACAGATCATTTTCACGATGGGAAAACGTGTTCAGTCTTCCCCAGTGAGCGTCAAGCGGCGTCGCGGAGCAGGAAACGTCGACTGAAGAGTTTGTATCCCCGGCCAACTAAACACTCACACAGTTCTCCCATAACTGATTGAACTCCAAGAACTCTTTTTCCTTTGCTGTACTTTCAATATTACGTCATAATAAAACATGAAGAATTATCTTTTTCTGGTCTTCCTTGGGTTTCAGACACGCTTCCTGCTGATGTAAGAAGAACGGCCGTTTAATCCATCCTATGACTGTGTACTCCGAATGAGTTGTTTTCATCATAAGAGACTAAATACAATTATTATTATTTGTATTTATTTTGTATTATTATTATTATTATTATTATTATTATTATTATTATTATTATTATTATTATTATTATTATTATTATCATCATCATCCCAGATAATGTGTGTGATCATCATCAGATGGGGATAATTAAAGAGTATCTGGGGAACAGACACTCATGTGTGTGTGTGTGAGCAGGTAATGTAACAACGCCCTGCTAACAGTAGTGTGGAGTCGGGGGGGGCGGGGCTTCCTGCGAGCTATAAATAATGATGTCAACAACAACACCGCAATCAATGACCCGGCGGAGAGACGGGGGAGAGGGGGGTGACAGAGTGGGGGTGGTAGGGAGTAAAAGGGACACATAGGAGATGGAGAGCAGAACCGAATGAAAGAAATACGAGATGACAAGATGAAACGACGAACCGTGATGGATGCAAACTAAAGAGCGGAGAGAGAGGGGGAGAGAGAGAGTGGAGAGACAGGGAGAGAGAGAGAGAGAGGGAGAGGGAGAGAGAGCTGACCTCTTGTAGGAGGTGACGGAGTAGAGGAGGATGTAGCCGTCCACATCGATAGTGTAGCTGTGAGGAAAGATGGAGTATTCATCCTGAGAGAAAGAAAGAAAGAAAGAAAGAAAGAAAGAAAGAAAGAAAGAAAGAAAGAAAGAAAGAAAGAAAGAAAGACAGACAGAATCATCAACAGGAAGTGGGTTGTAGGCGAGGGCTGGGGAATCGATGCTGAGTGCTCACCTGACCGGCTGTGTCCACCAGCTGCAGGTGGTACTCCTGACCACTCACTGTTATAGTCTTAGTGAATGCTGAGAGGGGGAAGAAAGAAAGAAAGAAAGAAAGAAAGAAAGAAAGAAAGAAAGAAAGAAAGAAAGAAAGAAAGAAAGAAAGAAAGAAGAAAGAAAGAGAGA
>JAOPHQ010000497.1:0-35359 GCA_030340625.1 Merluccius polli
ATTTTTAATGTTTTTTTGTGAAACAAAATGGTGACGTTACATCATATAGAAACACCTGGCATACAATGACCTAAAAGTGGTTAAGAGGAACATCTTAAACGAAATGTAAAGGCATAAAAAATGTCTATCAAAATTGATTAATATTAAGAGAGAAATTAGGCAACGGTGGTACAAACAGCTATGTCTGGCCTTAGGGCTTCAGATGGGAACTCTGGAGGCGCCGGACGACGGCGACGTGTCGAGAGACGGTCAGAGTACGTCAAAATTCAAAGCTTATATTTGGAAGTATTGTTACCACATTGTTGCAACAGTTGGACCAAATACATAATTTAAACAAATATCAGTTTAAAATGGTGGACATGTTTGCAAAAACCATGAGGTTTTTCACAATTTTAAAATAATTTGAAATGATGTTGAATGAAAGAGAACTCCTGATTAGATGAGTTTGATGGGTTCCTAGGACGGCGATGTTGCATGGACATAAAACAATGCCTGCGAATGACAACTAAACTGGGAACTTCTAACACCTAAATAAAATATCTTAGACCCAAATGAACTAATTATGAGTAGTTTTTACATCTATACGCTCGGCCCAAACCTTCAGACCGCCTTCTTCAGAGACCGGGATAAAAAATGTTAGTCGGCCTTTCACTGTTAAAACAAAAAAAATCAAATTTGAGTGCTTTGAGTGCACTTGCCAGGTGGTCCCATGACACGTTAACCAAACCTATTGGAAAGTGAATACTGTTCAGATCATGCTGAAAATGTCTCTTTGCTCAGTATGAGCAGCTTTGGCAGTAGCGCCAGGACCGTTATCCTGCAGTTTGACACAATGTCTGCTATGTAGCACCCACAGGTTTCAGCTGCTGCTGCTGCTGCCGCCGATACAAGTAAAGCACCAGGTCCCTGATCTGGTCTCGTTTCCTGCGGACCTGCTGCCGTGGAAACCAGCGCTCCAGGCGTAGAGGAAGGTCAAAGTGCAGCACAGGGTCCTAAACCGAGGAGACAAAGACAGAATGAAAAAAAAACAGGGGGGGGGGGTGGGGATATGGGACGGTTTGACGATACCTCGACATATCAATATCCTTAAATCATACATTGGAGAGAAAAATAAATGGCCTTGAAGGACAATACTGGTCTGGGTGATCAAACCATCGTAACCGCCTCTCCTGTCCAATAAAACATCCCGTACATTTGGCTAAGTTACTTCCTTGTACCGATTCTGCCAATGTGCGCCCGCCACGAATGTAAACAACGACAATATATCACTTTCAATCAATCAATGTGCATCAAAATAACAGTGAATCGCCATACAAGTGCTTCACATAAATGTCTCATCACAAAAACCAAAGTGCTATATTGCTATTATATTTACCTTTAGAAAGCTCTCGACGTACTGCAGGAGGTAGAGGCCGCAGTCACTGCAGTTGTCCTGCAGGGGGACGCGGCAGTGGGCGCCCTTCATCTGCTCAGCACTGAAGTCCCTCACCGAGCCCCGCCGGACCTCCCACTCCGACTGCAGGTACCTGGGGGGGGGCCGTGGATCAGTAACAGGATACACATGCACACACGCACACACATACACACGCACACACACGCACCAACATACTATATGTGTTCTTTCAGGCCCAAGGCTCACACTTACTCCCTCATGATTTTGAAGATGCGTTCGTGGAGCGAGAGTTTGAGGGAGTCCATGATGAGAATGCAGGGCCTGCAGGGGAGGAGAGACATAAGAGCCATTAAGCCATTCATTAAGAACTGCAAAAAAAAATACACGTCAACTACGGAGATTCACATTTGAGATGCACCTCAGAGAGATGCTTCATCTCAGTAGAAGTAGTACAGCTCATTGTACACATTATCAACAAACTCTGGGAAAATTTGTCGTAGCTCTGCTGATGATTGGCTGGATGTGGCCTGGCGTCGCCAGACCAATTCGCAAATGTATATTAGCCTTGGAACCTCTCAGTTCATTTTCGATTTCTATGGGGCGTTAATTGGACGCAATTGGATAGACCGACAACCAAACAGAGTAACGCAACGCGTGACATCACGCCGCTGAGTGATAGATAAACGGTTGTGATTGGCCCGACCAGGGCGGTCAGCTGGAAATCTGTCTAAAAGAGAAGGGGGGTCAGACGTATCTGCCAGAGCTCATAAACCACCAGCTTGCAGATTCGTCTGGAGGCTGGATGAAGAGCTGAGAGTGAATAGACTGTTGAGTCATTCAAGATGGTGTTGCTCTGTCTGTCTGTCAGACAGTCAGTCAGTCAGCCAGCGTGTGTGTGTGTGTGTGAGTTATGTGGGTTTTTTTTGTATCTTATCATGTGTCTTGACTTATGCTATGATGGTTTGTTGTTCTGTCATGAGCACACTGAGGCAAATACCCCTCACAACTATGTTGTATGGTAATAAAGTCTTGAAAGGTAGAGCATTTCAACGCTGATCAATCTTAGATCTTATGTCGTTGATGTTCCCCGCTGACTGTGAGGGTCGCTATATATATATATATATATATATATATATATATATATATATATATATATATATATATATATATATATATATACACTCACCGGCCACTTTATTAGGTACACCTGTCCAACTGCTCGTTAACGCAAATTTCTAATCAGCCAATCACATGGCAGCAACTCAATGCATTTAGGCATGTAGACATGGTCAGGACGATCTGCTGCAGTTCAAACCGAGCATCAGAATGGGGAAGAAAGGTGATTTAAGTGACTTTGAACGTGGCATGGTTGTTGGTGCCAGACGGGCTGGTCTGAGTATTTCAGAGACTGCTGATCTACTGGGATTTTCACGCACAACCATCTCTAGGGTTTACAGAGAATGGTCCGAAAAAGAGAAAATATCCAGTGAGCGGCAGTTCTGTGGGCGCAAATGCCTTGTTGATGCTAGAGGTCAGAGGAGAATGGCCAGACTGGTTCGAGCTGATAGAAAGGCAACTGTAACTCAAATAACCACTCGTTACAACAGAGGTATGCAGAAGAGCATCTCTGAACGCACAACACGTCGAACCTTGAGGCGGATGGGCTACAGCAGCAGAAGACCACACCGGGTGCCACTCCTGTCAGCTAAGAACAGGAAACTGAGGCTACAATTCGCACAGGCTCACCAAAATTGGACAATCGAAGATTGGAAAAACGTTGCCTGGTCTGATGAGTCTCGATTTCTGCTGCGACATTCGGATGGTAGGGTCAGAATTTGGCGTCAACAACATGAAAGCATGGATCCATCCTGCCTTGTATCAACGGTTCAGGCTGGTGGTGGTGGTGTAATGGTGTGGGGGATATTTTCCTGGCACACTTTGGGCTTATTAGTACCAATTGAGCATCGTGTCAAAGCCACAGACTACCTGAGTATTGTTGCTGACCATGTCCATCCCTTTATGACCACAGTGTACCCATCTTCTGATGGCTACTTCCAGCAGGATAACGCGCCATGTCATAAAGCGCGAATCATCTCAGACTGGTTTCTTGAACATGACAATGAGTTCACTGTACTCAAATGGCCTCCACAGTCACCAGATCTCAATCCAATAGAGCACCTTTGGGATGTGGTGGAACGGGAGATTCGCATCATGGATGTGCAGCCGACAAATCTGCAGCAACTGCGTGATGCTATCATGTCAATATGGACCAAACTCTCTGAGGAATGTTTCCAGTACCTTGTTGAATCTGTGCCACGAAGGATTAAGGCAGTTCTGAAGGCAAAAGGGGGTCCAACCCGGTACTAGCAAGGTGTACCTAATAAAGTGGCCGGTGAGTGTATATATATATATGTGTGTGTGTGCACAATGGAAGACAGCCATATATGGCGTGTGGCAGTGGTCAAATTAGTTCCCCCAAAACTGGAGCGCCAACATCTGCTTGTAGAATTAGAGACATCTATATGGAGTGGACTAAAGTTACCAGACCGCCCTGGAGTTTGTCAAAAAAACGCTAAGTAATTTGGTCTGGAATTTTCTCAAGGTTGGGAGGAAAAGAAAAAGTCCAGACGATTTAAGTCCAGACAATAATAATAAGCAGTACCGGTAAAAAAGAAGAATGTGTCCAATTATGGTTTAAAAAAGATTGGGGGGGGCGGGGGTGTTACCATTGCAACAACTGAATATTTAATTGATCCAAATGATGATATATGATATACACATATGCCATTTAAAATTTAAAAAACACAAGGCCGGTCTAATTCTTGTGCCTGTGATCGTCTGTACAGCAAACTGAAGCTTGACTTCAATTGCTGTCACAGAGCAGAGCTTCACCTTTTATATTGACTCAGGCGCCTGTCCTGCCGTGTAGCTTAACAAAGCAGTTAAGGTGTGACTGACCCAACAGTGACTGCTTTTAATGTGCTTTTTGGAGAAAATGGCAGTCTATGGCATCGAAGGCAAGTCACGTCTCCTGCTTGGCGAGACAGACAAAACTTTTGGCCAGGAAGAAAAAACATTAGCGCTTTGGATTATTTCATCAGGAATGTCAACAGTAAGCAAAACATGAAACGCCGCCAGACGTCCTTTAATGCGCATCGAGCAAGTTGCTAATCTGCAAATCCACCGTAACGGAAATATACCAAATTTGCTCCGGCTGTAACTTTAATGGAAGTTGAATCGGTGCATGACGAGTTACATGGTGTGAAAAATTCCAGGTGGAAGTTTATTTCATTAACGGAAGTGAGCTTGTCGGACAACTTCAGTAGTCGGTATATACAGTTTCATACTTGATATAGACCAGCTCCTGAACATAAACGCACACATCGGGATTATTATCTTCCCGTTTTACGGATTTATTCCTACCCTAAAGCCGAGAGGAATTTACAATCACCACTTCACCGTCAAAGGTTTATAGGTAGCAGTGATTTATACGGATGATCGCGTTGCGAGGTCCTCAGTGGGGAACCGTAAAAGAAAATGACAATCGTTGCAAGCCTTGAGGGAAGCACTTGAGACTAGTCAAAGTTGGAACAGAAACCGTATTAAAATGAACAAAAAGATAAAGTTATGCAGAAGAAGTGGGGGTGCCGATCAGTGCTCTGTGGGGGGGGCGCCTAAGGGAGGGTGGACTACTTCACTATATGGTCTGTATGGGTGTGTGTAGACGCACTCACCTCTTGCACACAGTGTCTCTCTGACAGGTCGCTTCTGTGCAGCTCTACAAACAGGAAAGAGGGAAAAGAAAACTCAAAATGAGGCACGAAATGAGGATCTGTTATAATGATTTGACATTTGGTGGACACTTTTTTCCAAAGCGTCTGACAATACCGTGCGCGTGTACATTTTTAGCAAGGGTGGTCCCAGTGGGAATCAAACCCATAACCCTGGCAATGTTAATGCCATGCTCTACCAGTTGAGCTAGTCAGGACCACATGTATAAAAGAGGGAAGGATAGTCAATGAGACGTGGGAGAAGGGAATACCTACCGGTGGACCAGGTGGGGTGTTGTCTGTAGCATCCCCTCGAACATTTTCTGAAAGAGGGTAATCGATAATCAATGAAGAGTACCACCATCAAATCAAGGCAGTACACAAGAGGTATCAAAATGTATAAGCCAGCCTCATTGAGACCCCGATACACGCGTGTCAGCACAAAAAAACAATCACACATACCCGTCGGCCCATCGGATTTGTCGGTCCGTGACGACGCAGATTCCACCACGGTGGGGACGTTCGACTCTGGCGGCCCCAGGACCTCCTCCTGAATCTGGGGGTCACTCGACCCACTGTCCCCCGACGTCTTCTGCCAGCCCGCCTCCGTCCGACACTCAAACAATGGCTCCTCCAAACCGGGGAAACAAATGACGACAAGATACCAGTGAGCCCTGCGGGAGAGACATGGAGCAATAGAATAGTTATGTCAGGGGTCATGTACAGCGAGCCGGTCATTATTGCAAAATAAACCCCAACAGGGTGATGCAGGACCCGACGCAAATTTATCCCGTATATTACATGGCTACTTACTAAAAAATCAATAATTTAATTGACATATAAATTATTGCATTGCTAAAACAAAATAGTCTGTTGTTATATATACACTCACCGGCCACTTTATTAGGTACACCTGTCCAACTGCTCGTTAACGCAAATTTCTAATCAGCCAATCACATGGCAGCAACTCAATGCATTTAGGCATGTAGACATGGTCAGGACGATCTGCTGCAGTTCAAACCGAGCATCAGAATGGGGAAGAAAGGTGATTTAAGTGACTTTGAACGTGGCATGGTTGTTGGTGCCAGACGGGCTGGTCTGAGTATTTCAGAGACTGCTGATCTACTGGGATTTTCACGCACAACCATCTCTAGGGTTTACAGAGAATGGTCCGAAAAAGAGAAAATATCCAGTGAGCGGCAGTTCTGTGGGCGCAAATGCCTTGTTGATGCTAGAGGTCAGAGGAGAATGGCCAGACTGGTTCGAGCTGATAGAAAGGCAACTGTAACTCAAATAACCACTCGTTACAACAGAGGTATGCAGAAGAGCATCTCTGAACGCACAACACGTCGAACCTTGAGGCGGATGGGCTACAGCAGCAGAAGACCACACCGGGTGCCACTCCTGTCAGCTAAGAACAGGAAACTGAGGCTACAATTCGCACAGGCTCACCAAAATTGGACAATCGAAGATTGGAAAAACGTTGCCTGGTCTGATGAGTCTCGATTTCTGCTGCGACATTCGGATGGTAGGGTCAGAATTTGGCGTCAACAACATGAAAGCATGGATCCATCCTGCCTTGTATCAACGGTTCAGGCTGGTGGTGGTGGTGTAATGGTGTGGGGGATATTTTCCTGGCACACTTTGGGCTTATTAGTACCAATTGAGCATCGTGTCAAAGCCACAGACTACCTGAGTATTGTTGCTGACCATGTCCATCCCTTTATGACCACAGTGTACCCATCTTCTGATGGCTACTTCCAGCAGGATAACGCGCCATGTCATAAAGCGCGAATCATCTCAGACTGGTTTCTTGAACATGACAATGAGTTCACTGTACTCAAATGGCCTCCACAGTCACCAGATCTCAATCCAATAGAGCACCTTTGGGATGTGGTGGAACGGGAGATTCGCATCATGGATGTGCAGCCGACAAATCTGCAGCAACTGCGTGATGCTATCATGTCAATATGGACCAAACTCTCTGAGGAATGTTTCCAGTACCTTGTTGAATCTGTGCCACGAAGGATTAAGGCAGTTCTGAAGGCAAAAGGGGGTCCAACCCGGTACTAGCAAGGTGTACCTAATAAAGTGGCCGGTGAGTGTATATATATATATATATATATATATATATATATATATATATATATATATATAATAACTGGTTGTACGGTTGGAAATAGCGTCCATAGCAGCAGTCTGTTATTCATACCAGCGGTCTGCTATTTAAAAATATCATTCTACAGCCTAATCGCAATCATAATTTTTTGTCAATCGTGCAGCCCCACACACACACACACACACACACACACACACACACACACACACACACACACACACACACACACACACACACACACACACACACACACACACACACACACACACACACACACCGCGTCCACTTTACTCACTCCTGATTGACGGGCACAAACAGGAAGTCCTTCTGGAAGATGTCGACGTGGCGCGTCCACGTCTTTACCCGCTGGTGGCGCCGCAGGCTCTGGCTGACGGTGGCGCCGGTGCTGTCCTCACTGGCATTGTCGCGGCGCGTCAGCTGCTTGTAGAAGAAGCTGCTGAAGACGTGCGACCGCTTCGCTACCGCTGCCGGAGCATTGTGCAGGAGGTACCTACATAAGGAGGGGGGGGGGGGACACACGTGATGCGGTCAACATTGGGATTTGAAAATAAGGGACGTTGTCCGGCGCACCACCCCCCCCCTGCCACTGTCCAGTGAATACCCCTCACATTTAGACAAGGGTGCACACAGTGAACCCTAAAATCACCACATGGCAACCACGTTTGCTTTAAAATATCAGTGCAACAAGGATTGGGTCTAAAAAGGTTAGGGACACACAAAGACATGCGTGTCAATGAACAGATCTGCGCACATCGCTCAAGTCATTACAGTACACAGTACACCTGAGAAGAAAATAATAAGAAGCAAATAACGAATTCAATCAAAATAAAACAAATGCAACTAAATTTTAAGAAATCTGCTCAAGTAGTTTTTTCCCCCCCGTTAGCACAGCTCTCGTTTTGGTCGTATATGTGAGCAGAGCGGACTTAGAGAGTGTGTCGCCCTGGTCTCACTTGAGGTAGAAGTCGATGATGACATCGTTGAGGTACTGGCCGCTGTCAAGGCACTGGAGATCCTCCATCGTCACGGTGATGCCTCCTTTCGATGGCGGTGGAGGAAACTGGATTAGTCTAAGAAAAAAAAAAAGTACAACTTTACAGCGGGTTTCGGTTTCGTTCCCTTGGTGGAAATGTTGGAATTAACAGACAAAGGCTTTGCGAGGACAATTACGGCCGTATACACTGTGCAAGACCACTAAAATGATGCACAATGAAGTCATATTATTTCATATTATTACTTTAATATTATATATGACTTATGTATATATGTATTGTTAATTCTGATGTTTTATTTTATCATCTACTGTAAATTTCTATTTATTAATTTTCCCTCAATTTCCCCTCTGGGATGAATAAATTACCCATCTCATCTAATCCAATTGTTGATAAAAAAGCCCTTTGTTCAGTCCCTACAAGGCATCATAGCTGGATCTAACCCTCCTCAGACTGAATAAGAGATAAGATAGAACTTTATTAATCCCAAAGAAAATTATTGTGCCAGAGATTGCTCAAAAAGTACAACATAAGAATAAAAACAAAAGTAAAAGTAAAATCGAAGAAAAATAAGTAAACCAGAATAGACAAGTAAAACAGAAAATAAATATTGCACATGACACTGAAAGTAATATTAGCAACGATATTGAAAAAGGGAATGAAAAGTAATATTGCACAATGATATGAAAGGGTAATAACGCACATGACAGTGAAAAGTAATATACATGAATGAGCCGCTCAACGAGGGCCTCGTTGGGGCCACTTACCTGCGGGACAGCCCCTGGTGTTTAAACTTGGTCCAGCTGGCGTCCGGCTTGGCCAGGGACACTGTGTAGGACGGCCCTGCTTCTTGCCGGTGACAGATGGTGTACACAGGCTCAACCTGTACGGGTACAGGTACGGGTACGGACACGGGAACCGGCTGTAGGAGAACATTGTGTCAGGGAAGCAGAAATATTCATACTGCTATTGTTGTAGAGAAGGGAAGAAAAGAAGCCCAGAGCTGCACCTGTAACTAGATCTGATCTACAGCTCCTGAGTGTACCACCACCTATCTATTCAAGTGTGGACTAGGGCTGTGACAAGCGATTATTTTCATAGTCGACTGGTCCAACGATCATTTTTTCAATTAATTAATTAATCATTTAGTTTAGAAAATGTCATAAATAATAGCAAAAGCCATTACAAGAGTCCAAAGTGATGTATTCAATTTGCTTGCTTATCTGATAAGCAGCCAAGACAAACTAAAGTATTCATTTTATAATGATCCATGAACCAAACATTTACATTTCTGAAGCATCAGGCAGCAAATATTTGGTATTTGTAGCCTACTTTATAAAAGACCTAAACAATTAATCGATTATAAAAATGTGATTCGATTTTCTGCTAACTCAACACATTTACATTGCAGTAAGTGTGAACTTAAATGTTGATTGATGTGTACGCTCCCTGCCAATTAAATAATTGAAATAAAATAAAAACAACAAAAGGAGAAGTTAGAAGTACCACTAACCTCAGTAGGGCATGCATTCTCTTCCTTCCGTTTGGTGCTCTCTGGTTCCGGTCGAGCCTCTGCGATGTCCATCGCCGTGTTAAGCTCTGACAGTAAGCCAGTCTTTGGATCGCACACCTGGATGTGCAGATCCAACAGTCCCGCTGGTTCTGGGTGACGCACGGGTGGATCCGGGTCTGGGTCAGGGCTGTCCTGCTGGACCCCCAGCAGGCTCAGTAGCTGGGGGTCCAGGCCGGTCCGCCTGATCAACTCCAGACTGCTGTCCAGAGAGAGGTCCGGAGTCTGGATGTCGTCCAACTCACTCAGGAGATCCAAGGGCCGGTCGGTGCTCAGCTGGGCCAGGTTGTTGAGGGAGGCTATTTCCAGGGCAGAGCGTAACACGGCCACTTCTACACCCTCCAGCCGGGTTCTCAGGCTCAGCAAGAGGAAGGGGCTCACTTGACCTGGTCCAACACAAACATTATTATTAATATTATATTAATAGTAATATTCAGGTTTTTACCCTAACAAATACAATTCTATGTGAACTGTTGCCTTGGGAGCGGGGTCCAAAATTTACTTTTAGAATTGCGTCTTTTTACCTTTCCGAGTGGAAAAATCTACCGGCCAAGCAATTGTTTTAATACGTCACCCTGCATTTCTTTAACATGCCAAATGTTCAAATCTATCAGGTCTTGGCTGGTGTCGAGTGTTCATTTTGGACCCTGCTCCTGAGCTCAGCGAAACAGCAATGTGCTTATTTTGACTCTTTCCCATTAGTGGACATTTATTATTTTATTCAAAAGTCAGAACTTGGATAAAAATAAATGTTAAAAAAACCACGACAGCACAGTATTTTATTAAATATGTGAGTGATCATCAGAGACTTTTTCTTTCTTTTTTTGCAGTCTCACCAAGTGTGTCCGTGCGCTGTTGGCCTGAGAGCTTGAGGAGGAGCGTCTGTGCGGCCACGGCCTGAGTGTAGGAGACGAGGAGCAGGAGGAACATGGGGGGCTTGTGGTGCTCGTCGTACACATGCAGCCCGCGGGCCTGCAGCTCGCTCTGCTCCCACAAGCTGTATCTCCTGAGCTCTTTAAACTCCACCGCAAATAGCACCCGCAGCTTGCTACTGGAAGCTAAGACCAACGGGAGGACAACGGGTTAGCATTAGGGATGTTAACAATTAACGGTTTAACCGTTTTTGACCGATTAACACTATCAGTTAAACGGTTAAAAAAAAGAATTATAAAATAATCCTCACGTTCGGCCAGCCCTCCTTTGCAATAAAAAAAAACAATTGTAATTTTTTATGGGTAACAGACATTCGTCCATTTTTTTATAGCACAATTATTCTTATCGGTTAACGGTTAATGACCGGTTAACAAGTGTCGGTTATCGGTCAGAAAAAAAAGTCAGAATTAGCATCCCTATTAGCATCAGTCTTTATCCTCGGCTACACAGACGACACGCTGCTGTTACAATATGAACACAGCAAAGCCCTATATTAGATACAATTTCTAGCCGTCTGTATAACAGTGAGCCACAACAATATCTTTATGCAGGATATCAAAGTCAATGTGAGGATTTAATTGTGAGAGACGTTCACATCGCATATTTTCTTCTTCAAATTGCATTGCGCAAATCTCAAACTGGCCAACATTTATTATCCTGTGCAACTTTGCTTACTTTGGATGGGTTGCAGCTGGACAACAGTGCAGCCAAGAGGGAATTATTATTTATTATAGTGGGGTCTACCGAGTTCTGAACAAAAACACTTTGTATAATCTTTTTACGGTATATATATAGCCTCTCGGAAACCTTTTCAGTACAGGTTGTTGTCGAGACTGAATGTCTAGGAGTGACGTGAATAGAAAAGTTTTTGCATATTGTTAGAGGAGAGGTCAAAGGGCACGGGCCAATCTCTTCACTGGACATCCCTAAGGGGATATGTCAGGAAGTCAAAGGTGTGATGGTCTAATCCACCAGCACATACACGCCCCCACACGGGTCAAGGTGTGCTAGACTACATGAGGAGAAAACATTGTGGGAAGTGGATGGACAGTTTCACGTTGCCATGAAACCCACATCAGATTTACTCCCTCCACTCTGCAAACCAAAGTAGGGCTGGACGATGAGTCCATATCTTCATTTCATGACGATACAATGCCATTAAAAGACAAAAAATGTGTTTGTTTTTTACTATTATTATTGAGATATATATATATATATATATATAATGATACAACTTTTTTTTCTTTTTTTTTTCACTCTACCCTGGGTGGTCAGTTGAATCTCCATTCGGAGCACAGACATTTGAAGATAATTTCCAAAAAATTCATAGCATTACCTTTTAACGGTATGAGGAGTCGTTTGCCCTGAATCTGTACAGACAGACAGAAAGAAAGTGTATTTAACAGTTCTAGCCCTCTAATGTTATAATAAGGAAAACAAAAACACAAGTACATATAAATATGACAGATGACCAGCAGTTACCATAATGTTTCCGTTAGCATGCCCCTTGTAGCATCCAGAGCGCAGGGCATAGAAGGACAGGGTCATACACGAGTATTCTTGACTGGAAATACTGGACACTATAAAAGCCGACAAAATATCACCTGGGAAGTCGTCCACCACCACTTTCACCACCTGCAGTAACCACACACACACACACACACACACACACACACACACACACACACACACACACACACACACACACACACACACACACACACACACACACACACACACACACACACACACACACACACACACACACACGTGTAACTACTCTTGCTTTTATTTGACCATGTGATGCACTTCAACGTACCTTTAGCGCCCTCCTCCACAAATTTGATTCATGCCGGGAATTAATCATTAAAGGTGGAGTGTGCACAATTTAGTGGCATCTAGTGGAACGGACTTGGAAGAAATGGAATACAATTAGTATGTTTTAATTGGTGTATAATCCCATGAAAATAAAAAATATTTGGTTTTTGTTACCTTAGAATGAGCCCTTTATATCTACATAGGGAGTGGGTCCTCTTTCACGGAGCCCGCCAAGTTTCTACAGTAGCCCAGAACGGACCAATGGCTCTATTTTTAATCATAATCGCCATCTTAATGGTAAGCTGTAGTTTTACAGACTAAATACAATGTATTAATCTATCAAGGAAACTCATCACTTGACACTTGGCTACTCAATGTGGTAGACGATGACATCATTTTGGCAGTACCTACTGGCACCTTACAGGCCAGTACAGGCCACCGTAGCTTCTCCTACGTCGTTGGAAAGGGGGGGGTGAAGGGGAGGTGAATCCTACACACTGCACCTTTAATATAAGCAAGTATACCTTCAAAATGATTCATGTTATCTTTAATAATGAAATCTCAAATGATATTGGTGGATTAATAGCCAAGGACACTGTCATCTCCACCTACCTTTGGGTCTGTGTCTTCTTCCTGAGCGACCACATCTTTCTTTGGGGCCTTTTTCAGGGATCCTGCCTCTACCAGATCCTTGGAGGGGTGGATTACTGGATGGCAGTGTGGCACGGGTTCCCCTGCTTCACTTTCATCGCTGGACAACACAACTGAAACAATCACATCAACAAGGCAAGAGGTTTACACCTTTGTCATCACACACACAAACACACTTCTCTTAAGCCCATTTCCTAGTGGACAAAAAAACCCACAAAACCCACAAACACCTAAGATATGGGAGTTCGTCTTTCGTGGGAAAGGTTGCCGTCACAAGTATTCATCGGCCCCAGCTCTATCGGCAGTGATGGAAATGCATTGCAGTTCAGGACATTGGTGCGTAAATAGACAGGAACAGCATGCACACTTTAAAAGATTTAATAAGAAAATTTATAAAATAAAAAAGTAACCACTGTATAATTTTCACTGGCCTCCATGCTGCTTTCTAATGTTTACTAACCCCGTTTCCCTGTCAAATGTGACCCACCAGAAAAACAAAAACAAAGGCATACTCGTCTACTGGCAATGGGAAAGGAGGCAATCGCCTATTCACAGGTTTTCCAGGATTTGAAAAACCTGCATATACGCGCTAATTTTGGTGGAAAAAGTTGCAAAGGTGGAACTACTAGGCTCAGAAAGCCTTGGGGTAGTTTTGTTGTTTTTTTTATATGCTGTGTTTTTTTTCTACTTCGATGTCTTCTTTGTTTCCTTTAGTCCTGTGTAGGGCAATGTAGTGGGGTGGGAGGGCCCTGGGGTTTAGAATTTGTTTCTGTATATGATGGTAATTATGATTTTTGTACCAGTGGGATATAATCCTGAAAGTTAAAATATGTCCTGTATTATTGTGGGATAAAAAACTTTGAAAATCAATAAACAAATTGTAAAAGAAAGCCTTGGGGTTTGAGCCGGTCAACTAATGCGTGAATACCGGACCTGCTCAGGGCTTTACTTTGTCGACCACTGGATTCTTGCAAATATGAAGACACGCCGACATGACAGGTCTAATGAGATTAGAAGGCAGGCAAAGGAAAAGCAGGAATCCCCGAAGAACAACGTGAACTTAAAACAGGAAGTGCTGCGACAGCTGCTAGGCTGGAGTTAGAGATGCTGTTATAGTGATGATGCAGATGGATGCATGTGCACACAAGCAAGACAAAGCCTGGCCAGCGCCATCATTCCACAAACACAGAGCATTCGGTATTACAGAAATGTGGATGTTGGGAGGACATCAGTTATTCCACTGAGCACAAGATCAGTGGAATAACTTCACTGGCTCTTTACTTACTAGGATCAGAGGGACCGCTGTTGTCCTGGTTCAGTCCAGGGGAGGCCGTTGTTGACTTTCCCGCTCCCGACGGAGAACCGCTCGGACTAATGCGCGCGTTCACAGACGCCTGTCCGCCCACAGAGATGCGCACCGGCCCACGGGCCTGGCTCTGCGCTCTTCTGCTCTCGCTGAGGAACAGCCGTTTGTTGAAGGGTTCTTCGCCGTCGGGTTTCCCTTCGCCAGGGAGACGGAGAACGCTCCTTCGGGGGTCTTTGACCGCAGCCGCTCCGTTGCAGTGGCCCTCCGGCATGCTGTTCCTCCTCTTCAGCTGAAGATGAGACGTGCTTTATTAATCCCGCGCGGGGAATCACAGCGGAGCGTTATATAGGACAGAGGACAAGGCAATTTAGGTGCATGCAAGTTGGATATGCAAGAGAAGGCACAGTTTTTGTATACACATATTTGTTTCGAAAAGTATACCGACACTACCTACGTTCGCCGTGTTTCATCCGTCTCTCTGGCCATTTTCACATATGAACTTGGGACAATGTCCAGAGTATCAGGTCCGGACATTGTCCGGAGTTGCCCTTTCACACATGTAGCACACAACAGGTGATAATCTGTGTCGGACGCGTTCTCACATACTGGAAATACTCCTGTTTGGTTTAGGCGAGGGGTGGTGCCTTCTTTGCATTTAACGCCGCCTACTGTACCAGAGTATGTAGAAGAGGAGCTAGTCGCTGTGAATTCTCCGGACAATGGCCTGCTCTACTCACACATGGGCTCAATCGACTTTGTACTAGGGAGCTGGCAGGGAAAAATCTGTCTAATGTCCGGTCCAATTCATTCGGACACTTGCGCCGTTGTGTCTCGATAGGTTCAGGGGTTGCAGTGCACATGTGAAAGGGGGTTATGTTGTGCGGTGCTTTCTCCTTGGTCCAAGAGATTGACATGATCATAAAGTTAAAGACACATGGCGTACCTGATGCCACACGGCAAACCAATGCGATGCAACGCGCGACACCCACCGTGATTTGTCTCCTTCCTGGATCTGACCACCTGCCCCTGCTGGCTACGGGAGAGAGCCCATGAACGCCTCGCCGACGGGGGGGCCACGGAGTCGCAGGCAGCCCACCGCCTCGGACACAAAGCGGGACTCGCACGTTCACCTGGGCTGTGGAAAAATAACGACGTGGCAAAACTCACTCGAGTGGAAAAATAAATGGGGGTTAAGGGGGTTTGGGGGGGTGGGGGGGCTGTGTACCCAAGTATGAAGAAGACCTGTAAATGTAACCGCTTTTTTGCTGTCGTTTTTATTTGTGTTTTTACAGTGCTGTAACGTCTTTTAATAGTGCGCATTGAGCCTGGGAGTAGGTCCAACTAAATTACTTTTTCGGGTAAGATGAAGACGGCTGGGGAACAGTCGGCATGATTCTTTTTAAGGAAAAGGACAAACAAATGTGCTGTAGATGTGAGAACATTTCACACCATCACACTGCTACTGCTTGCTCAGAACACTGCAGGAGCGTGGTGTGTGTGTGTGTGTGTGTGTGTGTGTGTGTGTGTGTGTGTGTGTGTGTGTGTGTGTGTGTGTGTGTGTGTGTGTGTGTGTCTGTGTGTGTCTGTGTGTGTCTGTGTGTGTCTGTGTGTGTCTGTGTCTGTGTGAGAGAGTGATTGAGGAAGTGAGTAGGAGAGTGTGTTGTAACGGTTGTAAATTAAGACTAGATGGGGTGGGAGAATTAATTCTCCTTTTTATGTAACATGGGTTAGGTTAGTATGTTAGTCAACCGTTTACATAAACATCGAGCAACAACAACAAAATTATTTCCCTGGTATGAACTTATCAGTTAGCACAACTCATTTATATCCCCTCATGAAGAATGTGAACCCCAAACACAAGTTGAACGATCGCATATTTAGTCAGTGTATGTGTGTGTTCACCACCCACCTCTTGTTTCTGAATATCTGTTGTCTGCTCTTATCTGAGGCGTCCTGAGTCCTATTGCTTCTCTCCTCTCCTGTGGCCTCCTTCCCAGCGAGGATAAAACACAAATGGTATCGTTATATTATATCACAGTGACTAGAACCTTAATGGCGATGTATAAAATGCAGCACGACGGGCAGTCGGGCGCAGCGTGGCACAGATACACTTAATGGATTTGGTTATACACTTATGTTACATTACAAAATGGCCTACATTAAAGAAAGACCCCCCGGCCCCCACACACACACCCCCCAAACTGTTAACAAGTTAACTGTGAACAAGAGTTGGGAAAGTTGGGAAATTCTACAGTGTGGTTTTACCCCCCGCCACCAATTAAATGATCCAGATTTGTGCCTGGAAATAAATGTACAGCAGCCAAGAACACTTGAGGCCAGACCTCACCGAACGACAAGCTCATCCCACAGCATTTTACCCATGACTACCTTCAATGCAGGGAAATGTTCTGCTCCTTCGTGGCAATTTTTTGTTATTATTCACAGGTCTGTCTGAAGTACTATCCCACATTGCCGACAGTGGAAGATTCAGTAAGCCAAAAATTGTGGGCCCGAACATTGGAACATCACAAATATGAAAAAGTGAGACAAGAAGTCATTTTTTGTACAGTCTTGTGATGAATGCCTGGAATCAGTGTTAACAGCTTGTAGCGTTACCCGGAGTAAACCCTGCTATTGTAGCATCTGGAAAAGTGGTGGCGGAGATGGTAAAATGATTGGAGGTCATACACGGAAATTGGAGGTAAAACAAACTAATTTGTATTTTTAATATATAGTCATGGTTGCACTTTAAGGGTTGTTCCGTTGCAGTCACTTAAAACTGAACGGCCTTGCAGCAAGCTGTACATAACCATCTCTCTCCCGTCACAAACAACTTTTATTTCAGCAGCATCCTTGCTATACTCGGAGGGTTTAAGGAAGGTTACATGCTACTGTTGAGTGTTGATGTAGTGTACTTCTTGTATGCATTTATTGTGAAAACACTAAATGTATGGTTTAATAATATATATATAATAAAAACAATTGATGAAAAAATGTGTGGGGAAAAAAATATCGCAATACTTTAAGTGAATCGACTTGCTCCCGCGCCGACACAATAGCGGGGTTGCCCCGGGTTACGCTACACTGGCCAGGGTGTGCTACCTGGGCCGACCAGGGTGGGCTACCTGGGCCGACCAGGGTGGGCTACCTGGGCCGACCAGGGTGGGCTACCTGGGCCGGCCAGGGTGTGCTTCCTGGGCAGGCCAGGGTGTGTTACCTGGGCGTGTTGTGGAGCTCTGGGACCCGGTGAGACGCACTGGCCTTCGTCTTCCACACGGAGGTCAGCGACTTCTGGTAGCTCTGAGACGGGACGGCTCTCCTCTTCTCCTCCTCCTCCCTAGGATCCGACCTCTGCCCCCTGCGGATGGGAGAGGGTGGCGGATGCCTCTGGCCGTTGGTCTTCTGCGAGGCCGCTAGCCACGCACCGTTCTCCACGGGCCGGCTGTACCGCTTCCTGCCGAGATACGCCCTGCCCTGCTCCGTCTTCAGGACGTCTTGGAGGATCACACAGGGGTTCTTACTGTGGAACGGAGCAGAGAAGAGAGCAACACTCAAAACCTCCTCTTCATTAGGTCATTCATACGCATGAGATATATATATTTATATATATTTTGTTTATAATTACATTAAAACTCCATTAACCAACAGTTAAATAACAAGACACTGTGGCTAAGACTAAGTAGATAGTGAATGAACCGAGGGAAGATAAGACATCTGTGTGTGTGTGCGTGTGCGTGTGTGTGTGTCTGTCTGGTCATGATATCATGAAGCAGGGACACTTGAACATGTCGTGCAAAGTACAGATAGGAAGAACATGTTTTTTTAGGGGGTGGGCTCATAACACCAGAGAAGTAAAAAGTGAGTTTAGATTCATATTTTCAATTTGAAGCCTTAAACAATGTAATTGCAACCCTTTTGACCTTTCCAAATATTTGGGTGTTAAAATGTTTGAAGCGTTAAGCACATTTTTAGATTCTAGAAAGTACATCCAGATGTTTGTTGTCCATTCCAAAAAAACAGTTGACCATTGACCTCCTCAATACTAGGCTTCTTGACATCGGTAGATCATGTCAAAGTCTCTCTTCTCCTTCCAACACACTACTCACCACATAAATAGCCATTGCCTTATAAGAATAGCTCAGTGGAGGAATAAATAGAGGCAATGAATAGTGCATGTGGACAGTAAACCTCTGTAACTCACCGCTGGTGCTAAAAGCAGACCGCTGCACTTCTAAAATCTGACCCGAGTGCAGTGGGAACTCGAGTGTGGCCATTTGCCTTGTTTGTCGGACATTATGTTATTAGCCTTGGGACATTTGTTTATCTGCCGTTCGTTATGTAACGTGCAGTACTTGTTATTTGTTCCTGTGGTTTTGCCGGTGTAAAAGCAAGTCCCATCGTGACTAAACCAAAGTCATTTCGCAAAGCTCTCTGTGGTCTCAGAAGCCTCATCATCGCTTATAATGTGTGATCCATCCAAACCAAAACACCATGGGCACCGGTCAGCAATATGGCGTGTAATGAGTAATGTCTCACTCTTTCCTTAATATTATTTCTGCTCCACAATACTTTCTCTCTGGTAAGGTAACTCGGGAATCTGGTAATGACGTGACAGCATGTCAAATAAAATGAAATGCTATACTTTATTATTAGTAGATATTGTAAGGTACTTTACTCAAGGGCCTGTTTCGGCAATATTCAGCATTGGCTGAATAAAAGCACCAGGAATCAGCACAGAAAAAAGGGGCATTTTATTGAATGCTGAAGGACATAGCTTGACTTGTGCCGCGGTTTGGCAGGCATTCCCCTTCCTTCTATTAGTTTATATGCATCTGTATTATGTATTTATTTGAGAATTTTAGGGTGAATGGATAATATACATATTACGGTATACACAAAAATATTTTCACTACAAAACACTGTCAAAAATTCAAAAGTTATCCCTGATCCTGAATGATATTTTAAACATAAAATATTTTATAAAACAAACAAAATCGTGGGGGGAAATATTGCACCCTGTTCACTTTGTGCGATGCAGAAGGTAGGAATGTTCTGGCTAGTTGTAGATCCTTTGACAAGCTACTGCGTAATATAATGAATACTAAGAGCTAGTGCCCCATCTTGTGAAGGTTTGGGAAACTACAATGGATGTGGACAGGGAACCGCAGACGAAATCTGAACTTATGTGAAACTAAAAATCAAGGGAAAAAGGAGGGAAAGGATAATCTCAAAGTGATCTATTTTCTATGACAGGAAATAGTCAAAGCGCTGCGTCCTACCTGGCCAAACCCAATCTGATCATAGTCCTCTGGTTGTGATCAAACAGCGTGGTCTCTTTTCTGTGTTTGGTATCAGGGTATCTGACTTTGTATTCTGCGACGTTGGCACAGTTAATCTGTCAGAGGGAGACACAAAGAAATGTAACGCAAGGTATCAACCAGAGTACAGGGGTGAAAAATAAGTGAGAGTACATTCACTCAAGTATTGTACATTCACTCAAGTACTTGTACTTTACTTGAATGTTTCTATTTTCTGCTACCTTATACTTGTAGTTACACTTTTACTACTATATACTTCTTATTCTTATATTTATCTGACAGCTTTAGTTCCTAGTTACTTCGCAGATTCAGATTAACAATACAAAATATAATCAATTAATAAATTATATTATATCAATAAAGCTTCATTGGTCTCCAGGAGGAAATTCACAAGCTACCCGGCAGTATGTAAAGTCATATATAAAATATATGGTACTTAAAGTTTATTTTGATGCCAATACTTTTGTACTTTTACTTAAGTAACATTTTCAATGCAGGGCTTTTACTTCAACAGAGTATTTCTACAGTGTGGTATTACTACTTTTACTGATGTAAAAGATCGGAGCACTTGTTCCACCACTGGTGGTACGACTATAGCATGTTACGATGCGTTTCAGAGACTGAGCACCACTTACCTGGTCGGATAGCTTTCCCCGCTCTGGAGAGCTACCTGACTTCGGCAGCTTGAGCGGATTCCCCATCTAAAGAGCAACAGAGCCATCCGTTAGACAGCATAACATGACATGAACTACAAGTCTACAAATACAAGCAAATAACAAAAGCGAGCAGATAGGAATGAGATGTTCTTAGCTATATAGCCTTAGTCGGGCCGAATAATCGTATTATCAGAATTACCACAAGGAGTTTTACACAAGTGTAATATATAGGCTTACATATATATATATATCACTATATACTTATTAATTAAAGATCACTTTTACAGTTCAAATGTTCAAGTTGTTACATTCATGTATAGCCTATTAGAATTGAAGGTACAATATTACTATGAGACCCATATATTGAGCCACAGTTTTTGATAATTAAAACACAGCTGTTCATCAGGGATAAGACAATATTATTAGTGTCGCTCAATGACAGGGTGATGAATTATGCCCAGCTCTAGAACACCTCAAAAGAATGAAGCGATTAAAAAGCAAGTGTTTAACATACCGAGGTGTCCTTGTCAACTGTGAGGGATATAGTTAAAGCTTTTCTGTGCTCCATCATGCTGCGCGGACAGGAGGAGACAGCCAGAGCACACTGCAAGAGACCAAAGAACAACCGAATTTAATGTCCAGTCTGATTAGTTCATCTTTATAGTATCACACTTGAATTATTCAAAACTGATTTATCGAAACATGGTAATCACGAGGTAAACTTGTAATTTCCACAAATCGTTCGTTTAACCTGTTTCAGATGGCCAAATACAAAAATAACTTAATAACCTGGATATTTAAGACGAATAATAAATGTGGTGAATAAGCTACAGGTGCCTTATCAAATCAGTGTGTCAACGTACATTAGATTGGAAAGCATCTTTCGATATCACGGTAGGCTTAGTCAATATTAAGTAACATTATTAACAACAAATTAACAACAATATTAAGATAAAGATAGGGAAAAAAATTGTAAACTCTCTGATGAACAGTGAATTACAAACAACATATATTTATGGAGTAGGCAGAAAGCTAGAAAGCACGCAACAAGAACAGACATGTTGGCGATTCCTGGAGCTCTACTAATCGCCTATTAAAGCCAGACACGTGCTGCATATGTAGACGTATACAGCACATCATTATCATCGTCATCATCATGATGTTGATGCAACTGGTGCCACTCAGGCACTTGAGATGATGCCTCCCCACACAACCCGGTCCAGCATGCCAGGGCGCCGTTCATCAGTGCTGGCGTAGCCAGTGTCCTCCTTCAGCACGTCCACGTATGTTAGCCTGCGAGCACCACGTGTGGCTTTACCATGCATGGGTTCCCAGAGGACATGTTTTGAAGCGATGAGGTCAGGAACAGCGCACGCTATGGCTTCCTGTTGGAACACCAGTCCAGTGATTTCTCCTGGGCAGCAGTTTCTATGTTTCTGCCCCATACAGTAGGACAGATTCGACAGTGGAGATGAAGAGGTTGCACTCGATCTTCCTGCTGAGCCCAGACTTCCACATTTTCCTCATGTCATGCAGCACCTTCCAGGTGATTGTCCTTCTGGTCTTCAGAGAGGATGAGATCCAGGCACAGAGGCACCTGAAATCTTCCTCCACTTTGAGGGTATCTCCACTCCGCTGGTGCACATGACTGTGTTGAAGACCAAGACCATGGTTTTCTTTGAGTTCGGCTGAAGTCCCACTCTTAGGCATTCAGGTGTGACTGCCAGCAGGCGCTGACGTGCGTGCTCAGCGGTGTTTGAGAGAAGCAGGATGTCGTCAACATAGTCCAGGTCGGTAACTGTGACCACTGCTACACGTGGTCGAGTACAATAATGAAGAGGTTGGGAGTGAGAGGGTTACCCTGCATGATGATTCAACTTTTTCCTGGGGTCTAGTGTTAAAAAAAGTACACAAATATTGCAATAAATCGTAATATCGAATCGCAATACTGAAAAATTGCAATACATATTGAAATGGCACCCAAGTATCATGATAGTATCGAATGGGGAGATAAGCATATCACCCCAGCCCTACTCAGAAAGCGGATGAGTTCTCCTCGGTGGATTGTTGCCGAGGAGATTCTTTAAACGATTGTACCAGGCTACAACGCATTGTTCGTCACTTTCCACCTTGATTTGAGCCGCCTGTGCTGATCTTCTGCCAGAAATCTCATTTATCAGCTGCCAAGTCTTTGTGTGCTGATGATTCGCATGAGCCACGTCCACTTCTCTGACCTTCTGGGTGAGCTGTTCTTCAGCGACGGCGCTGTAGGTGTTGAAAAGCGCCGTCTTCTTTGCAGCGTACGCCTGTTTGCTGGTGGAAGTGCGGTCGGCTACAGTGTTGTAAGCTGTGGCCATCTCATCTCGCGCCTTGACCATCTCACTCCAGTTCTTCCCCTTGGGGGTCTTCTCGAGACAGACTTCAGCAGCCTCCTCGTTAGCCAGCAAATAGATGTCCCCTGGTCTACAGTCTACTTACTGTTCATGGTGGCTTTGACAAACTGTTGATTCCACCAAACATATTGTTCATTGGTCTATAGCTTGTCTGTTTGTTATAATACTGGACCATTCAAGAACATGGCTATTCATGTAATATTGTTATACCATTCATATGAGACCATTTCTGTTGGAATGCACCTGAGCCCAACTGGAACCAGTGATCACACCAAAACCTCTCTGACCAACAACACAACCAGCCACCATCTCATCAGCACCGTGCACAACACACACCTCAGCCGGTCTACATCGTAGGGGAAACACTGCCATGTACTATATTTTTATTATAATTATACTGTGCGTAATAAGAGACAATAATAAATCAGTGCCACTGTGCATGCAGGCTCTGCCTTGTAGTGGCAACACACAACACACTGTCCTCGTTAATGCTACGATACGCCTGTTTAGCTTACTTGAGCTCCGTGAAAGAATATGCATTGAACAAAAGCCTTGATTTCTACAGAGCAAGATACACCATGGCGAGGGCACGACCAATAATTTAACTTTTGCCCAAGAAG
Organism: Merluccius polli; assembly: GCA_030340625.1. Lineage (NCBI taxonomy): Eukaryota > Metazoa > Chordata > Actinopteri > Gadiformes > Merlucciidae > Merluccius > Merluccius polli. The sequence continues at coordinate 23,561 of JAOPHQ010000497.1, forward strand.
AAGCCAGCAGCCAAATGAAAACAGTGGAGTGCACCTATGTTACCAGTGGATTAGCGGTAGGCTAATGCCTAGCTCATCCTTCACTCAGCCACCGTTAGAGGAGCCCAACGCTTACCCGGTAGCCGTGCTGAGCTTTAAATAAAGGAAGAGCTCCACTAAATGTTCAGTACAGCGTGGGTTTGTCCGGTAAGGGTTTCCAGCGTAAATATACGGTCATAATAAACACACGCTGATCGTCGTATTGGTGTTTTTTTTTGTTTTTTTTTTGTCATGCTCTTCCTGATTTAATTCAACTTCCGGTGGACTCCGGAAACTGGTATGATTCAACTTCCTGTGAAACTGACTTCGCTGTGGCGCCAAGAAAAAAGCAGACCACCCAGGGATAATAATAATAATAATAATAATAATAATATTAGTAGTAGTTATTTATAACATGTAATTTGAATGGAAATATTGTTGCTGTTGTTGTTATGACTATTTATCACAAACTAAAGTTGGGAAAGATAATGCAAGTTTTAAAAAAAAATCTAAAAGTCTCTAAAAAGGGTTTTAATTTTATTCACTTCCCAGTCAGAGGTCATTACAGTCAAGCTCTCTACCTATAGCAGCACTACCAGGTGTACATGGGGTGAAGATGGGTTAGCTCTCTACCTATAGCAGCACTACCAGGTGTACATGGGGTGAAGATGGGTTAGCTCTCTACCTATAGCAGCACTACCAGGTGTACATGGTGTGAAGATGGGTTATCTCTCTATCTATAGCAGCACTACCAGGTGTACATGGGGTGAAGATGGGTTAGCTCTCTATCTATAGCAGCACTACCAGGTGTACATGGGGTGAAGATGGCTTCCTCCAGCTGCTCTCCCGTAGCGATGGCTTCCCGGATCTTCCTGACCACGTAGATGCTGGCTGGGAATGCTTTCTGACGACTGCAATTTTAATATCTAGTAAACCATGCATCAAACCTACCTTTGATTAAAAGTCACACCATCATTGATGTATTATTCTCTATGTAAATGATCAAATGTTCCTTACATTCCCAAACATTTATCACATTTGAACACAGGTTGTACAATCCATCCTATTCCCACACACTCCAACCATGGAAAAAAGTCACTATTTATTCCCAGGTCCTCTAGTCTAACCTGCAGATAGAAGACCAAACATCAAATTAAGCAAAGGTGGCTACCGGTATGTTTGTAGTAATTTATTACTTTTGCCATTTACACTGCATCATCTTTGCTAATTCAATTTTGCAACAAGTTCGATCATGTTTACTTTTGGGGAAATTCAACATGTATTCTAAGTTTTTCTTATACATCTATAATTCTTCTCACGTGAACAATACAGCAGTGCCTTACAGTTATACATTTCACTATATACACATACATTTAATTTAACTTAACTTAAAAATCGCTTCGTACAGCATGACAAGCACAAAAAACAAACACAAGCCACATCATTCTTTCAGAATATTACAATAGTAATCAGGACCACAGCAGACATCAGGGAAAGGAAAACACGACAGGTGAATCGTGTTATTAGGAATGATGTAAGCAGCAGGACTGAATGATGAAACTTCATAAGACGACGACTCGCTGTCTTGAATGCCTACGAGCAAGGCAGTAGCTTCATGCACCAGTTGCGGAAATACAGCTCAATTCTTCACCCTTTAAATCTTGGAAACTTAGATCTCATGAATGTTAAATTAAAGCCGATTAATCACGAGCCAAATCAAGAGGCTGTCCCTTTGGATGGCATCCTGGTATTGTCCAACTGACAATGCCAATGCCTCTTCTCATTGCCTTCCAAGAAGTGAGACAGATGTTTTTCTAGCTCTTTCTAGCCATTCATTTATTACTAAACCATCAAAGCCAGTTACCAGTACGAGTGGCTCCCACCCCACCCCCAACAACCAACCCTGCACATTTAAAACAAAAAAAGAAAAATGAAAACACCACCCACACACACACACACACACACAACAGGTATTCACAAGAGGGCCCTCATTGGACGGCTGGAGTGGTGGTATTTCTGGACTCAGTCCATCCTGATTTTCTGATTGGTCATGCGGTAGATAATGCTGTCATAGCCGGGGTCCATGTTCCACAGGGTGTAGGAGGTGGCAATGACAGCCAGAGCGAGGGCGATCATCAGCCACAGCACGATGTTGAAGACCACAGCGTAGTTAAAGTTATATTTGTATGCCAGGTTGAATGGGCTGCCTGGGTTACCCTATACAAAAAAAAGAAGAAAAAAAAAGGTAGACAATGAGATACTTGCAACAAAGCAAATGACGATAAACTACATTAATATTTACATGAACATTTAGAAATCAATGCCAAACAAATAAATAAATCATAGACTTACAATCTCCTTGGACTCCAAAATGGAGCGAGACTTCCTGGTCAAGGGCGCCTCGAAGCTCTTCACTGTGACAACCTCCACCACAGCACTGTTACCATAGAGACCATAGACATCCTCTGCAAACTGCAATGCAAAAAAAAACATTTGACTTCAAACGTGTGGGTTAAAAACGATCATTGACTCAAATCGCTCAAACCGCTGGTGCGATTGAACCCCGTAGGCAGTATGCCCTGTAGCAACCTTGTGTGAACTCATTTGAACTCATTCCTGTCCATAAAAGGCACAAAAGCTCATTTAAAAAACGGGGGTTTCCAGAGTGCGAATGAGTCCTGGTTTAAAAATACACCCATATTATTTTAAAACCTCATTCTGCAAGCGCCTTGATGTTGCAGACTGATTTCTTTACGTGCCTTTAGCAGACTCATGAATGGGGGTACATTGCTAACCAAATTTAGGTTCTGCAATGTGTGTCTCAAAGTGTAAAGCATAATATACACCGCATAAGCATAATATACAAAAGTCAATAAAAAAAAGCCAATCATCAACTTTCAAATTTGGACTTAGGTCGGAGTGGGTTTTGTGAGGGAAAACTGCTCTAGGTCTATTAAATGACTTAACAGCTGTGGGCGAATGTTTTTAACGTGAACAGTCATTCGCTGTGAGGCAGGAGACAGTGCTGACTTCAAAAGCACATTCAGTTTTATCTTACTATCTTTTCCAGTCATAGAGAGATGTTGCCTGACACAAAAGTTACATACAAGGATGCAGCAGGGACAGAAGGTGACGCAGAAATATTCAGCGACCTCGTTGGACAAGGCAACGTGGTGCCGACACAAAGCGGGTTTTCCGCACACGGGAGAAGTTTGCCTTCAGGAAGTCAGGTGGCGCAGTATAAAGAGTGACAAAGTACATGTAGGGAGGAGGTTGTGGTGGATGAATGGGTCGGGGACCCGAACCCCGGTCTCCTGGGTGAAAGTCCGGTATGATTTTTAGACTTGGTTGACTTATTATTTTACATTTTGGTTACGTTGAGGCAACACAACTACTTGGTTAGGTTTAGGCAACACAGCTACTTGGTCAGGGTTCGGCAGAAAGCCCTGAAGGCAAACTTCTCCCATGTGGGGGTCATCCAGAGTGCGGACGAGTCCTGCGGCTGGCTCACCTTGTTGAGGACAGAGGCCAGGATGGCGCTGGCGTCACGGTACTGCTGGGAGTCGGCTCCGTAGCGGCGGTTCAGCTCCTCTAGGCCGGAGAGCTCCAGAGAGTACAGGTCAGGGGAATGGTCCTTGGCCAGGTGCCGGTGCCTCTGCAGCTGGAGACAGGGAGGGAGGTATTAAGCCCAAAGCACACATTTCACTTTTTGGAACCCAGTAGAATGATATTGTTTAACGGCGCAAAGTACACCGTTAAACCCCCCCCCCCCCCCCCCAACTCCCCTCCCTCCCTTACCAGAGCAGTGATGTCATGCAACACTTGGACCTCGGACAGGAAGAGCAGATCAGCCTGTAAAAAAAGTACAACACGTGTAGATGTCATGGAAAGGCCAATAGCCTAGTATTATGAGCAGCTTCGCCAAGTAACGCTAAAGGGAATAGTTTACGATAACCTAATGAACAAGAACAAAAACAAAAACTAAACGGAAACCAATTCAATGACCCATTTCAGCAAACAGATGGCCAATATGAGGGCTGCACATGATCTAACCAACAATGTAATAGGTTGTGTTCACTTACAGATATAACTTAATACCTAATTTCAATCCAAATGGATATTACCATCACCATTACCATTACCAAGTGCCTAGAAGTGATAAACACGGGGCTGCATTGTCAAGCAAATAAGACAGTTTAGTCTGCCGCCCGGGGGCCAGAACGCATCACTAACGCACCTCTGCATTGCGGCTGAGGGAGTTGAGCGGCAGGGAGGCGAGCACGGAGCCGTCCTGGGACAGACGTGCCCGGATCTGCTGCAGGGTGACTGGCAGGTCCTCGAACACGGCGTTGGCCTTGCCGAGCATATAGAGCCTCTGGAGTGGGGAGAGGGGAGGGGAATAATATTACAGATTCACCCTGTTGACAGAGAATGCAAACCTCTGCCGTGCGTGTATAGTTTTTGCAGCCGGGTAGACTTACCTCCTCGCTCGGGGCCAGCTGCAGAACCACAGGGGTGTCCTCAGCGAACAGAGAGTGGACCGTCTCGGCCACGCTATCCAGAGTAAAGGGCACCGGCTGCGGGGGTTCGATGGCAGCCATTAAGGCAACCATTAGCACTCAACCCATGCAACATAATGTGTGTGTGTGTGTGTGTGTGTGTGTGTGTGTGTGTGTGTGTGTGTGTGTGTGTGTGTGTGTGTGTGTGTGTGTGTGTGTGTGTGTGTGTGTGTGTGTGTGTGTGTGTGTGTGTGTGTGTGTGTGGCTGGTAAGAGCAGCAGTGTTGTATATGTGTAGGAGCCAAATTATAGAAGTGTATATCATTTCGTCCAAGAAAAAATAGTGTGAAATAGTTTTTCAACAAGCTTTTGCTTTAAAATTCAATCGTTTCATTTCGTTTGGAAAGGAAGTTTAACTTTAGTCGAGAATTTGCTTTATTTTGTTTGGGTTGTTGCATCATTTTTTGTTAGGCAATATTTTCCATAGCATTAGCCCAGCATTTACAGCTAGAAACATACATGCTCACTCATTCACTCTCAAGCGCCAACACATCAAGAAGAAGCGGTCCACTACCGTGAGTAACCCAACGTAACCCAAAGTGAGAACTCATCACTTGGCAATAGAAAACGGCATGAGAGGCTGATAGAAAAAGGCTGTTGTAATATGTATACACTATTACAGTTCAGATTCAAAATGTTATGCGTGTGACTTACGTTCTCCAAGGGATAGGTGGCCACGCTCTGAGGCAGGGGCAGGCTGTCGGCCCCCCTCACCACCACCAATACGTTAGCCCTGGGCCGCTGGAACAACGGACCAGCCTTCAGGCCTGGCCACAGCAGATCCTTTTACAAGGAAGGAACACATTGGTTGTAGAGCCATTTCATTCCCAGGGCTCATTCTCAACCGACAATTATCTTCCAGGCAGTGGATTTTTTTAAACAAATATGTCCTTATTGTTGTTTTAACATTGATCTAAATATTTTTCACATACATGTGAAAAATATTATATAAAACATTATATTCAGTTTTGTGCTTGTGAAAGGGTTACTTGGCTGAATAACTGATCTAGGTCATTGTGGAGACAGTTGTAGTGTATATTTGGAGGCCCATTGGCCTGTTATTGGAGATGATTGACAACATTTTCATTTTTTGAGTGCTAGTTGTAGCACTTTAAATAGGGCTGGGCGATATGGCCAAAATCCTCCACCCCGATTTAATATCTCAAAAACGATATATATCACGATATAGCATGTTTTCTCATAATTAAAAAAATAAATAGTCTACAAAAACCAACCACATGGTAAAGCCTAATTTTGTATACTACCTGTATGAATTAAAAACTTGACACATTTTTTACATTAATGCGACCTTTGAAACGAGATAAGACAACACATATGCCACAATATCACGATATTATGACATCCAAAATGGAGGACGATATCTAGTCTCATATCATGGTATATCGATATATTGCTGAGCCCTAACTTAACCCTATGTACAATCCTTTCGAATGTGGGAAAGTAAAGTCTTACCCCTTGAACAGAGAACCCCATGGTTAGAGCCACCAGGTCTGGGATCTTCTCGCCAGAGATCGGCCATTCTCCTTTCTGGAAGGACACGTAATCTGGAGCCTGCAGGATCGTGAGGCTATCCCCATGGACGCCTGGAAAGGAAAGGAAGAATGTTTCCATTAGGGCTAAACGTTATGGTAAAATCATATTGCGATTATTTTGACAGATGTTGCAATATGATTCACTATTAATGGAAATTATCATTTTTGCAGTTCACTGAAATAACTATTAAAATCATGTGCTATTTTTTGCGGTCTGCACCAAACAAATATGTTTTCTTACATCCTGTGGAAAAAATGTGTAGGCTAGGGCAACGCTTGCTGCACTACATTAAATAATGCTGTTATAAACATACAATTACGCATTTTACCCTTACCAAAAAATTGCAGCTCCTGCGAGTTGGATATTGCACAAGGCCATATTGCGATTACAATAATACTTTTGAAAAATTGTTGAGCCCTAGTTTCCATACATTCACATTTCAGACAAACGGTCTGGTCCAAATCTGTTTACGTAAAACAAAATGTATTTTCACCTGCACCTAAATCGATTGTGTAGTAACACCCTCAATTTCCTTTATTCTCTGCCTACTAATAAAGAAACTGTGATGGGTGACAAACCCCAATTTGGCCTGTTTGCTAATATGAGGCTGAAGAGTCCAAAGAGGTAGTTTAATTCATCATCACATAGAAGATGGGGCCAGAGAGAGTTGAAAGCATATTACAATTTTCACAAGACAGTACCATATACCCATTACCTCTTCTGCTCCCCTATAGCAGTTTCAGAAATGTCCAAAATAATATAATTGACAAATATATTTCAGTTAATAAAAAGACATTGTAACTTGATGTTTAAATCAACCGTTGCACAGTTTAATGTAGTGTGCAACGCTTGAGGCCCTTTGGAAAGCACACGTGGGGGTGTATTCAAGCCCTGTGGCCAGACAAATAAATAACATTTAACAGTTGCACTAGCTCCCATGACCACGCTGACCGAGTAAGATATGAGTAAGATGTACATCTTATTGCATTTATAACTAGATGTAAAAGGTTCAGATGAGCCACCGAGAGTTGATCATCACTACAAGGATCCCATGACCACTATGAAGAGGAACCAGCGGGTCACATGACACCTACAGCTTCCCCAGTGTGTCACATGAGACCGACAGGCCCCCCCCCAGTGTGTCACATGACACTGACTGCCCCCCCCCCCCCCCCCCCCAGTGTGTCACATGACACTGACTGCCCCCCCCTCAGTGTGTCACATGACACTGACTGCGGCCCCCCCCCCCCCCAGTGTGTCACATGACACTGACTGCCCCCCCCCCCCCCTCAGTGTGTCACATGACACTGACAGCCCCCCCCCCCCCCCCGTGTGTCACATGACACTGACAGTCCCCCCCCCCCCCCCCTCAGTGTGTCACATGACACTGACAGCCCCCCCCCCCCCCCCCCGTGTGTCACATGACACTGACAGGGCCCCCACCCCCCGTGTGTCACATACAACCGACAGCCGCCCCCCCCCCCCCCAGTGTGAAACACAGCGCATATAATGTATATAATATAATGTAATGTATGATATCCTCGCTGGGTAAAATACATTAGAGCACCCCTGAGGTTATATAACTATACATATTCAAGCAGACCGAGGGGAAGCATTAGCATTAGCATTAGCTTAGCGGGTTGACAGTCAGCCAATTCATGTCCAATTCATTCGCATTCATGGTGGTCGTTCGCCCGTATCGATACGCAGGTTATCGGTATTATTGGCAGAACTAGACCAGGTTATAGATCGGTGTTATTGGCATTACCGGCAGAACCAGAACGTGAAGGACATGTTGGATCATCACACCGACGGGCAGCATCATTACTCGCTAACGCCAGCCGCAGTCGGTCCACACTCATCCAGTCATTCACCACCCGCTAACGCCTAAACATCATATTGTAAACCCGCTAAAGCCTAAACATACTGTGATACGTAACGCGTCGTCTCATACACGTACCCGTGAATACAGCGACGAGGGAGACGACCAACACGGACAGCATCGTCTTCGTCCTCGGGGTTTTCTGCGGCGACATCTTCCCTCTTCCAGCTAACCGTCAGCTGACCTGCCGACGTCATCCACGCCGCAAAGCATCATGGGAGGATGCGTTCGTCGTGTCTCACGAAGTTGCACGAAGAGCGTGAATGCCACTCAATATTGTGTGATGTCGTTAATTTTCGGATCAAGGACAAGGACAACGTGGAAAAGGACAATAAACACTCGACAATAATACATTAAAAGTCGATATTCATTTCGGTGAAGTGTCTCAAATACGCTGGGCTAGAGTGGAAAACTGCTGTAGTCTCACAGTCACACTGTTTTCATGGTCACATTAAGCTTAGTGTTAATTGCAGCCATGCAAACCAAGCAATACCAAATGCACATTTAAAATGTGATGTTTTGGTCATCCAAATGTAGCTCCATAGGTAGCATGGAGAGAGAGAGAGAGAGAGAGACGCACACACACACACACACACACACACACAGAGACAGGGGAGAGAGAGAGACAGGAGAGAGAGAGCGACAGGGGGAGAGAGAGAGACCTGGGAATAGCTGTTGGTAATTAATCTGAACCAGGACTGCTACCTGGGTACCGGACTTGAGTCAGCAAATCAAATTTTCCAGAGGCTCAGAGGGCTGTGAAAAGCCTTCAGCCTGGTCATCACTGGTTCAGCCTAACTCAGTTCAGCTACTCCATCATCTGGACCTATAAACTGTCTATGGGTTTGAAGATAATTGATCCAATTAAACAATTACATTCATTATTTGAATAGTCAGCCAAATGCTTTTATCCCTGGGATGCAACAGCAATTACATAATGAATCTAAAAGGTTAATGAATCGCACCTATAGGCCTACTCAGAAATAGCCTTTATAAAGCCCATAGTTATAGGCCTATTCCCCCCCCCCCCCCCCCCCCCCCCCCCGAGCCCGCAGATCTGCTGATGCAAACCTCCTGTCACCCCCTGCCAAGACCAAACACCAGGCCTGGGGCGACAGGGCCCGCTCCCACCCGGGACCCTCTCCTGCCCCAAGTCCTCCCTCAACACCCATCTCTTAACGTTTAAACTCTCCTACACGTACTCACATTTTCCTGTCTTTCTGTCCCAATTTTAGCTTTTATTGTAAAGGATATCCATGCTGCCATTTCAGAATCGTTTTATTGTGTGATTTTATTCTTGCTGTGAAGTGTCTGAGTATCTTGAAGAGCGCTATACAAAAACATATTATTATTATTATAATTATTATTATTATTATACTAACCCTATTATTATTTATGACACTTCCTCCATCCACCTCCCCAGACCAAACAAAGTAACGCATGTAGGCCGTGGCAATATACTTGCATTCAAATCAAATGCTGGGAGTGGAAATGGGTCAGAATGGCCGCATGGTGTTTTCTCTGTGGGTCCCCTAACGTCTTGTGGTGGCCGGAGGAATAAATGATGCGGTTGCAAATAAAAATAAATAAATAAATAAATGTAAAAAAAACAGACAAAAAAAAATGACATCATTTTTTTGTTTTACAGGCTTGCGAGTAACAGCCGCTGGGGGGCGCTGCAAACCCATCAATGTTTCCCCATCACCACCCCCGCCAGGACCGTACAAACCAGACGGGAATGGGAGTTGGCCGTCGGTCTGCGGCAGTTAATTGAGCTCCCTACAGTAACCTACAATACCCTCCCTCTTCCGTTAGATGGCAACACAGGATAAGGGATCTGCGTGGTCGCCATCAAGGCCGAAACGACAGTTTTACAGCTGGTTCGTGGGATACAAACCCCCCCCCCCCCCCTTGACTAAAGACGCCCCACGGGACATACTAGGCAGCGAACCCATTTCATCTTGCAGTTGTATATTTATTTTAAAGCAACTTTTTTTTGTAAAATATAAATACAAATGAGATATTTTAATTACAAAGTTAAAACAAAAAAAAAATGACACACCAAACATTACTTTACTGCAATAGCCTCCCTGTTATATACAAGCTCTGTGCCGAAGAGTGAATATCAACATCTTAAAACTTTATTATACAACACATTTTGTAGTTTCCATGTTAAATTAGAGACTAAATTAAGAGCAAAATTTGAACACAGGTTAAAAAAAAACAACAACAAAAAAACAGCCCCTGAGGCTCAAGCAAGCGCTAAAGCGCTAAGGAGGGGGAAAGACATCATGTGCTTCCTATAAACACAAACGCCACATTCAACAGAACCGCCTCGGTAATCTAACGCTGTACAGCCACATGAAGCACGACGCGCCGCGTCCTCACACTCTGCTCTTCTAGCTGCAGGCGTCGTCCATAAAATCTCTAACGGAGGAGTCGAGAGTAACAAACAGAAAGAAAAAAAAAAAAAATCTTTTATATATATTTTTTTCTATACATATATTAATCCACTTATAAAAATAAGACCGTTGTTAAGTTTCATAAGTCGGCGTTTCCTTCAACGCTCGCTCGCTGGAAGGAAATCTTTCAGCGGCGACGTCAGCCAGCCAGCCGTCTCTCGTCTGTCTGTCTGTCTGTCTGTACAGCACACCGGCCCCGACCCCAGAGCAGGCCTGCTGCGGCGCCACGGAAACGACGTGTAAGGCTATGAAATCACCCTCCCCACCCCCACCCCCCGCCCCTCCACTGCCCCGGCCCCCCCCCCCCGATCGGCTCCTCGGCAAACAGTCTCTCTCTACGGGGGGTCGGAGGTCACGAGGAGCCCAGCCTGCCGATGGTCTTGAGCTTCTCCTTCCTGTAGCGGTCGGGCAGCTCCCAGCGGTCGTCCAGGCACTCGAGGGTGGAGCCCAGCAGGGCGGCCAGCTCGGCGCTGCCCTCCACCAGGTCCAGCAGCTCCTTGCTGTCGGGCTGGAAGGCGTCCAGCTCGTCGGGGCAGGAGAACAGCTGGGAGAGCGATGCCTGCCGGTAGAACTCGGCCTCCGCCACCGTCACCACCTCCATGTGGGGGAAGGCCTGCCGGAAGCCGCGCGCCGACATCCGCAGCCGGCGCAGCACGTCCGACAGCAGCAGCCAGTTCCTGGGCCTGAAAAGACCAGAGAAGTCGTACCCTCGTTAGTACAAGTTAGTACCCTCGGCCCCCCCCCCCCCCGAGTCGAGACGCTCGCGCTGCGACTGTGTCTCAAGTCTTGTACTTCCATACTTGCTATATTGAGTGCATATACGTGCGTTCACACCGACAAGTATGGCGAAATGCACTACGAGTACCCGGATGGTGAACTCATAGCGGTCGAGAAGTTGAGTCGTGATTCACGCACTACGCAAGTAAGTACATCGATGTATGTGACTTGAGACGCCACGGGTGTTAACAGACATGAGGTGTGTTTTTAGGTTTTTTGTGGAGCTTCGACACTCACCCTTGGGAGAGGGAAACCTGGATGTTGTAGCAGGGCAGCAGGGGTCGGTCGGAGAACTCAAACTCAAACAGCTCCCGCTTGTCCTCCTCCTCGTCTTCCTCGTCCGGACCCGGCGGGTCCGCGAGGATGTCAAAGGCCCCGCCTTCCTCGCCAGACTCTGTACCGAAAAACAACAATTGTACTTCGAGCTTGTTGTTGTTTTAGTTTCTTGACCACCCTAGACAGACGCATAGATTCAAGTCGGTCGTGAGAGACGCTGTGAAAAAAAACACTTGCATATGGCGTCCCGTTTATTTGTCAAGAAACACACG
>JAOPHQ010000498.1:0-15000 GCA_030340625.1 Merluccius polli
CTCTCTCTCTCTCTCTCTCTCTCTCTCTCTCTTCTCTTCTCTCTCTCCCTCTCTCCCTCTTCTCTCTCTCTTTCTCTCTCTCATTAAGTTATTCTCTATAATCTAGGCCCCTGCTGTCTGCTAGTGTGTGTGTCGGGAACGGGGTGTGTGTATGTTGGCAGAAGCATGAGTGTTGGTGTGTGTGTGTGTTTGTGTGTGTGTGTGTGTGTGTGTGTGTGGTGTGTGTGTGTGTGTGTGTGGTGTGTGTGTGTGGTGTGTGTGTGTGTGTGTGTGTTGTTTTTGTGTGTGTGTGTGCGTGCGTGCATGTGACGCTAGAACCCAGGGGGAGACGGGCTTGGAGAGACAGATTAAGGTGATTATTACAAGGTTAGCATGGCGCTGTTAGCATCTCTCACTCTCTCTCTCTCTCTCTCGCTCTCTCCTCTCTCTCTCGCTCTCTCTCTCGCTCTCTCTCTCTCTCGTCTGGACGCAAAGTCTGCCATCACAAAAGGTGCATTGAAGCCTTTTGCTTTGATTTCATTTACGACTTTTCCCGACTCTAAACACATAAACTACCAGCATCAGTAGGTGGGGAAGGTGATTCATTAGCAACAAAAGCGCTATTCCTCCTGGTTCGGTTGCACGCGCAATGGTTGATGCATTTTCTTTATACCGTACATGGAGCCTCCATCCAGGAGATCGTACCTGGTGGCAGACAGAGCTGCATATTGAAAGTGAGGCTTATAGGGAAGCTAAGGGAACCAAACTAAACACCAATGGTGTCATTATTCTGTAGCCATTATACTGTGCAATCAACATTTACTTCATATTGATACGTTTAAAGCAAAAAAGTTGTCTACAGGGCCTTTAAAACTAGCATGTCTTCTATAAACTGATTAACTAGCATGTCTTCTAGACTGATTAACTAGCATGTCTTCTATAAACTGATTAACTAGCATGTCTTCTATAAACTGATTAACTAGCAGTCTTCTAGAGACTGATTAACTAGCATGTCTTCTATAAACTGATTAACTAGCATGTCTTCTACAGACTGATTAACTAGCATGTCTTCTATAAACTGATTAACTAGCATGTCTTCTACAGACTGATTAACTAGCATGTCTTCTAGAGACTGATTAACTAGCATGTCTTCTATAAACTGATTAACTAGCATGTCTTCTAGAGACTGATTAACTAGCATGTCTTCTAGAGACTGATTAACTAGCATGTCTTCTAGAGGCTGATTAACTAGCATGTCTTGTATAAACTCATTAACTAGTACTGTTAGCCCGGATTTTATATGTACTTAAAGATTAAATTGCAATACACTGGAAAATCTAAGTTGCATGCCATTACTATACAGTCCTGAGTGAATTCTACTCATCAACAGTTATTGGCGAATGTATGAATAATTTAAAGTCAAATGCCCTTAAACTTCCAAGTTTTTGTTACACCACGCCTCTTTTTCAAATCCACTGAGTTGAGACGCCGTAGTTGCAGTGACCGCGACCACGTGCGCGTTCGACATCCAGTCCAAGCCAGACCGCCGTGCTGAGTCCGACAGCTCTCCGACAGTACTACAACCGTAATGCTGTTGCGTGAATTCGAGGAACTACTGGTGAGCAACTGGACTTTTTGTTGTTTTGTGTTTGTTTTTTTCTTTGTGGGGTGAAGACGTTTAATGTTAACAGGTCCGACGGACCTAGCGCTAGCTGGCTGTCCACTAGCCGACTTTTCTTCGGTGGGAGAGGGGTTGTTTGCTAGCAGTGGAAACTGTTCTAATGTTCGATATTCATTGCTCAGCTTAGCCTGCTTCCTATGATAGAGCTAGTTTTCTCACTCTAGTAGCTTTATGTGAGTGATAAAACATCACAGTAAATACTTTCACCCGTCTAGATAACACACCGGGATCTGGACTGAGACGGCGGTGTTCTGCGAGGCGGGCTCTTTGCGTGCTGCGAGAGAGGAAACGCCGTCCAGTCCATATTGGCCCTCAAAAGGACATTTAGTGTAATTTCGGCTAATTAGGGAACATTAGAAACACACAGTTTCAATGTTCAGACGCTACGGAAAAACTGAATTCAAACACAATGATTTGGAAGTGCAAGTATTGTGCTTTTAGCTGTGAAAAGGGAGCAAAGCTGTTTAAACATTATAGGCTTTTTTTCAGTTTTTGCGTACAACACTACTATTTAACTGTCTTGATTGTCTCCTCTTTGCTGATCTGTTTCTTTCCTCCTTTAGGATGCAACTGACCAGGACTCATACATTCAAACTCCAGTGGGACTCCCTTGTATTGATGAAGAAAGCCCACAGCTGAACCCATCCAAAGTGGGAATCGTCTTGGAAGGAAGTCTTGTGATGGATGACCTGGCCAGCCTTCCTCAGGCCTTCTGCATCCTTTTTGGGTTGATTTACGCCCTACACCTGGACTATCCCAAGTACATGAAATATACTTTCTCCTTTGTCCAGCAGGTGATGCTCAGCTTGGGTAAAAGTCAGTTGGCACCCAAAATTCAGTCTTTGAAAAACCAGCTCTCAGGGTAAAGTTGGTTCCTGACTGGTGCAGATATCAGGTGCTTGGTTGAAATGTTGCACTTCTGACATGTTGCTGCTTATGTTTATACTTTGTATATTATAGATGGGCACTGATACTGTGGTTCGATTACATTCAAAACGATGTTTGTTCAGAATTGTAAGAAAATACTTCTGATGTCTCTATATCCACTCACTTCTAGCATTAAGAAGTGAGCAGTATTGTGAACTTGGCTATGGTTAAGAATGTTCCTGCTACTGTTTAGAAGCTTATTGTTCAAGACTTTTTTGCACACTTTTTCTACAAAGAATTTTGACGTAATTCGTTGTGGATGTTAGTGGTGAACGTATTTTAATCGTCCAAAGTTTAAAACAACTGACATAGATCCCCTCGTAGGCATTAAATTTGTTTTAAAGTTTTATGCAAAATATATGTCTCAAGGAGCTCTATGATTCAAGGGTCATCTGTTAAAAACATGGGTCTCCGTCCTGTAGCACAGTGCAGGGCTCAGAGTTCTAAGTTAAGTTTTAAAACAATATAACATTTTACTGTCAATTGTAATAGCTTTGACATTGAGGGCAAAACTTCTGTAAGTTAAATAAAACACAAAATGCAATGCCTCTTGCTGTTTTCTTTTTCTTTATTGGGGAAATAAATGAACATTACAAGTGAGTTTGAATTAAGTCAACTTGGAATTTAATTGCATTGAACTTAAAGATATTAAGTGTAATAATTGTGCAAAACAATTGCACGGTAAACTAATTTAAAGGTTAAATCACCTTGGAATTTAGTGTGTTTAACTTATAGTTGTTAAGTGCAATAGTTGTGCAAAGCCAGTTGACCTTGCAAAAAAATAGTAAGTTGAATCAACTTGGCATTTAGTGTACTGAACTAAAAACAGAAATACCAGTACCTTTAAGCTTTTTTAAGTTAGATGTACTTAAGTTTTCATCATACATTACTTTACATTTTTTAAGGGCAAACCGGTTTCCTCAATTATTTTAAGTAAACTCAACTTATCCCGGGCTTAGAGTGTGTCTTCTATAAACCATTAACTAGCATGTCTTCTATAAAAAGCATTAACTAGCATGTCTTATATAAACTCATTAACTAGCACGTCAGATAGCTGTTAGCCCGTACAGATAGTGGTTAGCCGTTGTCGATAGCCGGTTAGCCACAGTTACTAGTTAGCCTCCACATAGCATTAAGCTGCCACAGTTAGCAGTCAGCCACTAGTGCTACAGATTGCGGTTGGCTACCACAGCAAGCAGGTCAGCTACCACCGACAGCGGTTAGCCACTACAGAAGTGTACAAGAACATATCTACTGTCCTGCACGTTCATCCACTACTAGAGAGAGAGAGAGCGATAGGCGAGAGAGCAAGAGAGAGAGAGAGCAAGAGAGCGAGAGAGATAGCGTTAGCGAGAGAGAGAGCAAGAGAGAGAATGAGACCAAGAGAGAGAGAGAGAGAGTAAATGAGTGTCATTTCCTAGGAGAATCCACAAAGTCTCTTTGAGCTTGTTGTTGGACAACAAAATAAAAGAGGGTTCATCACCCTGCTGTGACACATCCCTCTCTCTCTCTCTCTCTCTCTCCTCTCTTTCCTTTTCGTCTCTCCCCTCCCCCCCCCCTCTCACCTTTCCTCCTTCCTTGCTCTGCCCCTCTATCCTCCCCCCTCTCTTTTCTCTCCTATCCATCTCTTCTCACTTTCCTTCCTCTCCCCTCCCCATCCGTCCTTTCCCTTTCTCTTTCTTTCTCCCATCTCCCCTGCTCCCCTCTCTCTTTCTGTTCTCCCTTTGCCTCATTCACCTCTTTTCTTTCCTATCCACCCCCCTCTTTCCACCTCTCTCTCTCTCTCTCCTCTCTCTCTCTCTCTCTCTCATCCCCCTCTTTCCCATCTCTCTCCCCCTTTCTCTATCCAATTTCCCTCTCTCCCCCTTGCTTTCCCTTTCATCCCCCCCCCCCCCCTCTCACACCTCCCCTCCCTCACCCCTCCCCCTCCTCTCTCCTCTCTGGGATCCCCGGGAGCGTGCGGTGGTTGGGTGCTAATTAGCATCTAGCGGTGGGTGGGGAGAGCTTAGCTTGTTTAGCCTTATTGAAACTAACAGGCAGGCTGCCCCCCGGGGAGCCCGCTTCAGAAGCACCAATTAGCAGCTAACGGCTAATTAGCACATAGCGCTAATGACACCTAGCCGCTACCGGGGGTGAGGTGTGGGAGAGGAGAGATGGAGAGGGGAGAGAGGAAGCGTGGAGAGAGGAGAGAAAGAGAGGGGGGAATGGAGAGATGGAGAGGGAGAGGGGGAGACGGAGAGGGGAGAGAGGAGAGGACAGGAGAAAGGTCGAGGGGGGCTGGAAAGGAGAGAGGAGATCGGAGATGAAGAGAGAAGGCAGGGGGAAGGACGGGAGAGGAAGAGAGAGGAGAAGAAGAGGAGGGATGGAGAGAGGAGAGAAAGGCAGATGGGAGACTGGACACACACACACATTAGCGTGTGGGTGTGTGAGTATGTGTTCTGCAGGGTTTTTCAACACCTTGACGGACAGCTGGCTTCGCCTCGATCCACGATGGCATTACACACCGATTACCAGGCCTGTCAGTCAGAGGCTCCGCCCCCAGGGGGTGGCCGGATGGCCAATTAGCACAAGCGGCAGGAGAACCTAGAGGAGTGGTGCATTCTGGGTAGACACGGGCCATACAGATGGAAGGAAACCGAACTTCAGCCACAAGGAAGTGACACGCGAGAGATAACGAGTTTCCCAGTTCAGAGGTCATTGCCGAGGTGTTTGTTTAGCGGAGACAGAAAGAACAGCAGCTAAACCCTCAACTAGGAAACACACACACACACACACACACACACACAGGAGTAGACCTATCTTTTCTAAATTCATTTAAAGTGGAACCGTTTGGTAACACACAGAAAGACGCCTGGTCTGCAGATCTCAAACTTTGGAGGGTTCTCCTAGACTTTTTATCGAATTAAAAGGTGCAGTGTATATAATTTTGTGGCATTCAAAAGAATTGTGCTTTCGTCCTTAGAATGAGACATTTATAGCTATATTGGGAGCAGGTCCTCTTCCACGGAGCCCGCCATGATGCACCGCCATGTTTCCACAGGAGCCCAGAATGAAAAAACGACTCTAGAGAAGACGCCATTTTATATTTTTAATTATAATCGCAATCTTACTTGTAAGCTATGACCTATAGTTTTACAGACTAAATAACTAAAAACAATTTATAAATCTATCAAGGAACCTCATCACTTGACATTTGGCTACTTGATGCTGTGGTAGACGATGACATCATTTTGGAAGTACCTACTGGCACCTTATAGGCCACCGTAGCTTCAGTACCTACTGGCACCTTACAGGCCAGTACAGGCCACCATAGGTTCAGTACCTACTGGCACCTTACATGCCACCGTAGCTTCAGTACCTACTGGCACCTTACAAGCCAGTACAGGCCACCATAGCTTCAGTACCTACTGGCACCTTACAGGCCAGTACAGGCCACCATAGCTTCAGTACCTACTGGCACCTTACAGGCCAGTACAGGCCACCGTAGCTTCAGTACCTACTGGCACCTTACAGGCCAGTACAGGCCACCGTAGCTTCAGTGCCTACTGGCACCTTACATGCCACCGTAGCTTCAGTACCGGCACCTTATAGGCCAGTACAGGCCACCGTAGCTTCAGTACCTACTGGCACCTTACAGACCAGTACAGGCCACCGTAGCTCCTGGGGGGGGGGGGGGGGGAGGGGGGGGGGGGCATTATTCAGTTCACTGCTAAATGCCACTAAATCTTACACACTGCACCTTTAATTCCCAGATCTGAAACCATTTACCATATAGTTTTCTTGTTCATAGGCCCTACATACTTCCACACAAAGGTGACCAGATTTCTGAATTGAAAATAGGGACATTTGTAGGTTTGGTGGTCCATATATCAACAAAATATCTGATATTATTTCTGGAATGAACAAAAAGGACATATTTACATTTTGCCTACTATCATGGTAAATGTTAACCTGACCTGCCAGATGGTTTGTTACACAGGGAAGTCATCCTTGGAAACTGAAAAGGGTGGGCACTTACCTGGGCCTCCAAAAATACCTGGCAGGTGATTGGATGAGCCATCCGTCTATTCACCGGACTTGAATAGGAGTCTAATAGGACACTAATTAGTTTTCAGAAACATGAGACCAATTACCAACTGTCTCAAAATGAAAATTCATGAGCAAGCTAGAACCTTTTCAATATCTATATCTATATATTTATTTTATTTTTTTAACAATGGGAATATTTCTGGGGACAGCTCAGTCAGGAAAAGGCCACCAGAAACCGTAACAGTCCCCGGAAAATGGGGACGTTTGGTCACCCTAAGCTAGTTACGCTACGCTAGTCTTTAGAGGTGTAAAAGTATACACGATGTGTGTACATGTACACATGGCACGGAACTACGCGGTAGTTTCCCAGACAGGAAATGGGGGTGTCACAGCAGAAAGTACAGGACAGTAATAAGAGATAAGAGATATATATTATATATATATATATATATATAATATATATATATATATATATATATATATATATATATATATATATATATATACAGTATATATATAAAATAAGAAAAACAACAACAAATATAGAGGTGCCAGCACCTTGCTTAAGTGCTGTTAGATATTCCAGATCGACACACAGCTCTGTCTCCCCCTCCCCTCTGCCTTCTCTATTTATTCACACGGAGCCACAAACACGCAGGGACAACACGCCGAACAGAGTTTAGAAGCGCGCGTCGCTTAGCGGAGAGGTCACGAGGTTGTGCGGTCACAGTCGCCGGCACGCCGGATAAGCGGGTCCCTGCATTTATCACACTCTGGAGACACTAGGCGCTTGGCTTAATGAGGCCGTGATCAGAATGTGACCTGGCTCATGATCCGTCTGTCTGTCTCAAGCTATCCATTCAGCCGTCCATCTGTCATCTATCCATTCATTAATCCATCTATCATCTATCCATTCATTCATCCATCTATCATGTATCCATTTATTCATCCAACTATCATCTATCCATTCATTCATCCATCTATCATCTATCCATTAATTAGTCCATCATCTATCCATTCATTAATTAGTCCATCATCTATCCATTCATTCATCCATCTATCATTATCCATTAATTAATTCGTCCATCTATCATCTATCATCTATCTACCTCTTTATTCATCCATCCATCATCCATCCATCCATCATCTACCTACCCCTTTATTCATCCATCCATCATTCATTCATGTCATTCATCCATCATCCATCTATTCATCTTTCATCCATCCATCATCCATCCATTCATCTGTCATCCATCAATCATCCATCCATCCATTAATCCATCATCCATCCATTCATCTGTCATCCACCCACCATCCATCCATTCATCTGTCATCCATCAATCATCCATCCATCCATTCATCTGTCATCCATCCATCATCCAATCCATCCATTCATCTGTCATCCATTCATCTGGTGTGTGGGTGGCAGTGGCTCAAGAGGTAGAGCGGGTCGCCTGGGCAACCGGAAGGTCGCTGTGGTTCGATCCTGGCTCCTCCTAGCTCAGTGTCGAGGTGTCCTGACACTAACTGCTCCCGAGTTGGCTGTTGCCTTGCATGGCTGACACCACTGTCGGTGTGTATGAATGTATGTATGAATGTGTGTATGAATTGGTGAATGTGAGGCAATAATTGTAAAGTGCTTTGAGGTGGCCACAGGTCTGAAAAGCGCTCTATAAATGCAGTCCATTTACCATCCGTCCACCCATCCATCCATTCATCTTTCATCCATCCATCCATCCTACAAATTGTGAGGGACTTTCAGCATCTGCTCTTCAACGTTAAGAGGAGAGACGTCTAAATCTCGTCTCTCTTCTCCTTTCAGAGACACAGACGAGGCTGTCTGATCTCTTGTCCCCCGCGGCCGCTACAAGGATTCAGGGAAACCCCGAGAAAAGATGAATCTCTCTTTTCTTCGTCGTCCTTTGCTTGTCCAAATTTCCTCTTGAAAGACTTATTTTTATTGGGGTTAGGGCTGCAATGATTAGTCAATTATTTAGACACATTTGTTATAATCGATAATCGTTTAGGGTAATTATCCTTAAGTACAAATACCAAACATTGGCTGCTTGATGCTTCAGAAATTCAAATGTTTGGTTCATGGATCATTATAACATGAATACTTTAAGTTTTTCTTGGTTGCTTTTCAGATGAAGCAAGCTAACTGAAGACATCACTTTGGACTCTGGCCACTTGTGATGGCATTTGCTGTTATTTATGACAGTTTTCTAGACTAAATGATTAATCGATTCATCGAAAAAAAGATCATTAGATTAATCAACTATGAAGAATAATCATTTGTCAGCCCTAATTGGGGCATTGGTCTTCTTGCCGTTCTGCGGCATTCAAGGAAGTGGCGGCGAGTGAAGAGAACATATGAGGAGATCTTCAGACGAAATCGGAACAAGGTTACAGTGAGGAGGGAGAAGAGGGAACCGGGCTGGAGAAGGAGCCATACCTGCATTAACCACTGTCCTAGCTGTATGTCCTGTATGTTGTAGCTGAATGTCCTGTATGTCCTAGCTGTATGTCCTGTATCTGGTGACATGTCATTTCTCCGAAGCTCCTTTGTTCCGACCTCTCAATAATCCGAAAAATTCCCTTTAGTCCTACAGCCCACTAGGCCCGATGTCCCTATATTTCGAAAAAAAATAAACCCTCTGCTCTGACAGCTCAGTGTTCTGACAATAATTGTGGATCACCTCTATTACTAATCTAAAATCGGAATCAACATTTTACAAGCCAAATTATTTTTCTAGGCCTACACATTTAGGCCAAATCATTTTATTTTTGAAAAATTCTGAAATGAAAATGTAGGCAAAGTCCAAAGTTCAACTGGGTAAAGTTATTAAATTTACAGGCCCGCACAATGATAATGATTAGGAATTAACCGTATATCTGTATCCAATGTGAAAGTAACTTTACCTCACTAGACAACGCATGTCTTGGCTGTTTCTTAAGGGAAACTTCGGGATTCCCGACATCGACCGGAACGAAAGGGTCCGTATCCGTATTTGCCGTAGGGTGTGAATGGGCCTTAAAGGGAATTTTTCAGTTTATTGAGAGGTCGGAAGTGTCGGAGAAATGGGCAGTCCCCCTGTATCTCCTAGCTGTATGTCCTGTATGTCATAGCTTTATGTCCTAGCTGTATGGCCTGTATCAAACGTTGTCAATGCTCCTTTTACCTAAAACGCAGTCTCCTTCCCTCCTTCTTTCCTTTTCCCCTCCACATCTCCACAGCACACACACACACACACACACACTTCATTCAACATTCACAGACACACACACACACACTTTAACATTCACACAGACACATCGATAGTCACATGCACACAGGCAAACACACAGACACAGACACAAAAACACACACAGAAGCAAACACACTTAACATTTACACAGCGGTTTGATTTCATGTCGCTTGTGAAGCGTGTGCGAGCGGGCGTGCACGCGTGTGTGCGTGCACGCGCAAGCGACAGGGGAGAGGCGCGGCGTCGTGCGGTACCGTTTAATTACACATCAGACGTGCGCGGGGAAGACGCGTAAATTGGCCGTGCTGTGAATTGGCCGTGTGGGGGCTAAGCTGTGACATAGCGCACGTTTGTCACACACACACACACACACACCACACACACACACACCCCACACACACACACACACACACACACACACACACACAACCTCCTAATTATTTTCCCCATTATGGCGGGAGGATTGTGTGTCCGTGTGGACGCTGGCCAACGTGGCGCCCCGCTAGCCTTGTCCGCGTACACACTCGTATCAGCACTCCCGCCAGAACTAATTAAACACTTCGTATTCAACGCTGTGTGTGTTTCTCACACACACACACAACATCACACAAAAGTTACTTGTTACTAATAAACAAACCATAAACATGTCTCTACTTTGTGTCGTGGTAGCGCCGGCGTTAGGCTAGCGGTCCAGCTAGCTAACATGTGTTGCGACGCTAATTAGCCGCGCAGCACCACCGCCACTAAAACAACCCGTTTTAATTGAACCTTTTGATCTGTGGCTAATTCCACTAATTAGCAGACCTATTTTCATGATAGAGCATGTGCTATTGTTTCTGAGAGAGTGTGTGTGTGTGTGTGTGTGTGTGTGCGTGTGCGTGTGCGTGTACGTGTGGCCTAGCTTGTAATGCCGTTCGTCGCCATCTGGCACTTAAAAGGACTTGCTAAATAAGAAATTAAAAAAGTCAGAAATAAAAACAAAGTCTCTGAATAAATCAAGCGGCGGCGGCAGCAGTGTGTGCGATGCCGGGAGGCACGGGACGGACAGGTGTGGCTTAAAGAATAGATTTAAAAGAGCACAGACGCTCGTTAGGATGACATGTGAGGATGAACCCGCAGATAGTGTTACTAGAGAGAGAGAGAGAGAGAGACAGAGACAGAGAGAGAGAGACACAGTACATTTTCATAGCACACACGGTCCTGAAGTTACTCTTCTCAACTTTAGTGAAAGTCTCAAAAACACACACACACACACACACCAGGCATTCGTCCCCCCCCCACTGCTGAGCACTGCTCTAGATCCACGATTACCTCCCCCCTACTTTCATTAAGGAGCGGTGGGAACACACCATGTCAAAATACCGCCTAAAACCATGTCAGCCAATCAGATACCTCTTCCCTCCACTCATCTTACTTTCTATCCATCCATCTATCAAACTATCTCACCAGCTCCTTTAATCCTCGTCCATCTCCACTCATTTGTTACCCGGTCTGTCTTCACGCTCAGCGACAAATCACCCCCACTCCTTGTTGGGGGGGGGGGGGGGGGGGGGGGAGAGAGGAGGAGGAAAGTGAGAAAATGACAGAGGAGGGGAGAGGAGGGGATTGGAGGAAGTAGGAGGAGTAGGGGAAGGAGGGGGGGGGGAGGGAAGGGGAGGGACAGGGGGTGAGGGGCTGGGTTGAGGAGAGTTTACGAGAGAGACAGAGAGAGCGATCGTATGTCCATCCACAAGATGAATTACCATAAGAGATTGAAAGGAGAAAAAAATAGAGAGAGCAAGCAGAGAAAAGCTTCACACAGACTGACAGCCTCACACACCACACACACACACACGCACACACACACACACACACACACACACACACCACTTCTACTCCTGACAGGGCCACAAGTCAACAAGTGTGTGTCTGCGTGCATGCGTGCGTGTGCATGTGTGTGTAGATGTTTGCATGTGTCATTCATTACAGACGTCAAAGCAAGTGTGGGGAACTAATTTTGATGGGTTTTCCTGCAGAAACTGAGAAACTGACGTCCATCCTCTCCCTCTCTCTGCAGTGTTTCTGATCGTGAGGAGCGGGGGGGGGGGGGGGGGGGGGGGGGGGGGGGGGGGGGGGGGGGGGGGGGGGGGGGGGGGGGGGGGGGGGGGGGGGGGGGGGGGGGGGGGGGTGGGGGGGGGGGGGGGGGTCATTCAGTATCGATCCTCCATGAATTATTCAACGTCTGCACATCTGTCTGTCATCTCAGACCTGTGCTCCAGAGACGTGCCAGAACAGGACGAGAATTTCACACTATCATGTATCTAGAATAGTCTTTATTGTCTGTGTGTACCCATAAGCTGATATTTAATGGTGATATATAACACTACTTCATTTATTTCATTTATAAACACTATTATTATATTAATCTATAACACTATTCATGTATTTATTTATTTACACTATTATATTGTTCTATAAGACTATTTAATCTATTTAACAATAAAGACTATTTATTATATTGCTCTATAACACTATTACTCTATTTATCTATACCACTATTTATTATTATTGCTCTATAATACTATTTATTATATTGTTCTATATCATATTTATTATATTGTTCTATAACACTATTCATGTATTTATTCTTCTATTTAGCCTCACAATTTAATGCATTTTGATCAATTGTTTATTATTTAAACACTATTTATAACTAGTTTAATGTCTATCTATAAACACACCATTTCATCTATTTATAGAACACTATTTACTATCTTTAATTTTTATTTATAGTGTGTATTCATTTGTAAGACATAACTATCTTATATCTAATAATCCACCTTTAGGTTACAGGTGGACATCTTATGTTGGTTTGGTTTCTGACCTCGATGAAATACCCAATGGTGGCGATCCAGACTCACAGACAGAGAATATCAAATACAAAAACATATTTGATGGTTGATGAACATATCCTGAGAACAAAGATGGACTTTATCACTGCAGGAAGTACAGGACGGGAGTGGGACATTAAGACACTAAAACAATTTGATGAAGGTAAAAACTTAAGACAGAAACTAAAGACAGAAAATAGGTACTCAATGAAGTCTGATGTTTGTTTTAAACCTTCAGGAAAGTTCATTTATTGGATGTTAAATTCATTTCTGAAACTCTTTGCATGAGCACAACTTCAAACCACTCTTCACTGTGTGTGTGTGTGTGTGTGTGTGTGTGTGTGTGTGTGTGTGTGTGTGTGTGTGTGTGTGTGTGTGTGTTGTGTGTGTGTGTCTGGTGTCATGTGTGTTAAACACATGAACCCGCATACAGAACACACTCAAACACACACACACACACACACACACACACACACACACAGGCTAATTAATTAAACAACAGTCGCAAGGCAGATGGTGCGAGAAGATACGAGAAAAAGGCAAATACCCATAATTCCTCCTGGTCCTTGCCCTGGGCCCCATGACCCGCGCGCGGGTGGGGGGGGGCAACACATCGTTTAATTGTACATCTGTCTCCACCTCCCATCTCATTAGTCTCTCACACACATGAATATTCAGAAACTAAAACACGTTGGGTATTGTCTTGTTAAAGACAACACAGAACCGGAATGAACCACCGACACTCGCAAGTCCCAAATGTGGGAGGGGTAATGTAAATATTCAGAAAATGAATAACGGAAAATCACTTCCTCAATATTGACCCCCCCCCCCCAGGGAATACATCAGAGTTAGTCAGTCTTTTTAAGGGCCCCTATTTACCACCAGATGTGGTACATCAGATCTCACTGTACAGGTGTGATGTGTGCATGAGATATCTGTGCAGATATTACATCTGGAACGGAAATTAAAGCACAGATGAGATGAGAGAGTGAGAGTGTGTGTGTGTGTGTGTGTGTATCTGAATATTAACATCCTGTCCTGCTAGTTACCGAGAAATACTCCTATCAGCTATGACTCTCTGCTACACGCGTGTGTGTTCGCGTCTGTCACCATCAACAGAACATGCCAACATCTCTCTCTCCTCTCGCTCTCTCTCTCTATTCTTTCTCTACTCTACTCTACTCTACCCCCTGCCCCCCCCCCATCTCTCTCACCTCCTGTTTACAGAAAACACACCACACACACAGGAAGTGAGTCCTTCCAGTGCTGTGACCAAGGCCACAGCAGGCCCCATTAAGACTGTTACCCCTAGCGACAAACACACACTGTCCCTCCCAACCGGGGGACAACGGGGGGGGGGGGGGGGGGGGGGGGGGGGGGGGGGGGGGGGGGGGGGGGGGGGGGGGGGGGGGGGGGGGTGGGGGGGTGTGTGTGTGTGTGTGCATCTCGATGCAAATAAAGGCTTTCAGATAGTTCAAGCACACTTGAAAACACACACAGGGTGATTAATTGGGCCATTCTATTCCACTGATAGCCATGTTCCTGTGAGACATCTCTCTCTCTCTCTCTCTCTCTCTCTCTCTCTCTCTCTCTCTCTCTCTCTCTCTCTCTCTCACTACTATATAAGGGTAAACACAAAAGGTTTAATATAGATATAATATCTGTACCAGTCTCTGTCTCTCTCACCCTCTAGACCTCAACCTCCCTCTCTCTGTCACACACAAACAAACACATCCTCAACACAGGTCGGGTGGTTCGTTGCCGTGGTTTCACCTTGCCAACGGCCATCTGAGGACCAGCAACACTGTGTGTGTGTGTGTTTGTGTGTGTGTGTGTGTGTGTGTGTGCATCTAAACAGAGCCAATAAATGTACCCTTCCTCATTTCTAACACACACACACACACACACATACACACACACATACACACAAAGTGTCTCTTATTGATGTCCCCTCTTCTCCCACTCTGTCTTTTGTCAATTCTTAGGAACCAAGGTGAAAACACACACACTTAAGGAAACACACATATATAACCATACACAACACACACACACACCACCACACACACACACACACACACACACCACACACACAAACAGACACACACACAGAGCAGCCAAGGTTTTTCCTGCGAGTTTTTGAACCTTTAAAAGCCAAAAGAGCAACCATAAGTTACCTTCCCTCAAGGTGACACAGAGAGGGGGAGAGGGGGGGGGGAGAGAGAGGAGAGAGAGAGAGAGACAAAGACAGAGACAGAGAGAGAGAGAG
>JAOPHQ010000499.1:0-2500 GCA_030340625.1 Merluccius polli
TTTCAGGCGAGAAAGTAACAACGTAGATTAGGGCTGGGCGATTATGGAAAAAATAATAATCACGATTATTTTGATTGATATTGAAATCACGATTAATAAACACCATTATTCATTGATTTCAAAAAAAGTGTTTATTGCACCACCAAAACTCAACTTTAAATATAACTTTTAGAAAAACAACCAGTAATAAATGAGTAACAAGTAAAAAAGTAAAAAAACAAAATATATATATATATATATATATATATATATATATATATATATATATATATATATATATATATATAAAAATAATAAAAATAATAGCTCCCAAGCTGTCGTGCGACAATGTGACGTCACGGGAGCGCCGTAACTATTTATACTCGCGCTGGCGGCCGCGACAGTAGTTGCAGTCTTCTCCTGAACAGAGGTGGCGCCACTGAGGAAAGGCGACCGACTCTGCTATTTCTACGCAGTAGAAGAAGAGATATGCTAATACTGGCACCCATAGACATCGTCTATGCTGGTGCTGTGTCTTTAATTTCTTACACATCATTAGATATTCAGCCTTCCTGTCGTGTTCTGGTCAAATCTGACCGATTTCCATTTCGATCAATCATAAATATTGTGTTTTACATTTTATTGTCTCGAGGGCTTATGATATCCTCCACACTAGGCATTTGAACATATACAATTGCTGATCACTACTTTCATTGAATTTTGAGTTGTTTAGTCAACTTTGTAACACCTGTGGTGTTCCCGGTCAAAAATGACCGCCATAGGAAATGAATGGGTGACCCTAGATTGTGTTCATCCATCAGATAGTACACAACCACAAATCCACCACCACCACCACACGCACACACACACACACCTACACACACACACACACACCTACACGCACACACACACACTTTCATGCACACACACACACACCTACATGCACACACACACTCCACCCCACGTGAACCCCTTTCAGACTGAACAATTAGGTGTCCTCTCTTTCCCGTGCTTATGTGTCCATCCCCCCACGTGAACCACACGTTCCAGACTAAACGTATAACATCGGTTCCACATTTCAAAGTTGCCCATTAGGTGTTTGTTATGGGAACCGGCTCTTTCCCGGGCTTATGTGCCCATCCCCTCACGTGAACCACACTTTCGATACAAAATGTATGATATCTTCTCACAGATCCCCTATGTACAGCTTGCTTGTGCATTGCTCTTATTTTACTCTGAACACAATGAGTCGGATCAGACGATTTTCTGTCAGAGAGGCTCTTGACCTTTTTTTTCAAACTGATGAAGAGGGGATTGAAGTTGTACCAGAAATAGAGGAGGATGTCTCAGAAATAGAAGACAATGATCCTGATTTTGATCCAGACCATCATGAGACCGAACAGTCAACAGATGGCATGGAAGAGGCCCCTGAGGAAGAGGCACCTGAGGAGGGGGCACCTGGGGAAGACACACCTGAGGTGACATTCCAGTCCAAGGATGGCAACTTGCTCTGGTATTCATCCCCCCAGGACAGAGGAGGCAGAGCAAGAGGGGAAAATATCATTAGGATGATGCCAGGGCCAACACAGTATGCAACATCTTGTGTGGATGACCAAGTCCAGCTTCCAATTCTTTTTACCAGAGTCCATTGTGGACATTATACTGGCGATGACAAACCTGGAAGGAGGGCGTGTGTTTGCGGACACATGGAAGGCATTGGACCAGGTAGACCTCCAAGCCTACATGGGTCTGTTGATTCTAGCAGGAGTACATCGGTCCAACAATGAGGCTACAAAAAGTCTGTGGGATGCAGAGTCAGGGAGGCCTATATTCCGGTCAACTATGTCCCTGCAACAGTTTCATGTCCTCTCAAGAGTTATCAGATTTGATAACAGAGCTACACGACCTCCACTGCCCTGACCGCTCTCCCCCCAAAACAGGGGCAGAAACGGAAGAGATGCGAGCTCTGTGCCCCTAGAGACAATAAGACAAGTCTTACATGTTTCAAATGTGATGCCTACGTTTGCAAGGCACACTGCGACCTGATTGCAAAATGCCACTCCTGTGTGTGAACACACACACACACACAATGTGTTCATGTTGATGTTCTGTGAATTTAGTCTGTTTTGATTTTTCGGTATTTTTTTTTACAATAAATGTTAATTTTGGAATACAACTTTCAATTTCTGTGTCTATTCACTGCAGTTATTCATGTAAACCAGTAGTCTGAGACATTGTTTACAGGTTAAAAGAGAGTTAAATAAAATTTGGTGATGATCAGCGGTTTTTGTGTTAATGTAAGGGCAGTTAAAACAGGCCGGTCAAATTTGACCGGGAGCACCAAAGTAAGGGGGGAGAAACGAACACGACACAAAGGTTAAGGTTTAGTTCACCGGGATGTCTCTCACTATACAGCATTATGTATGTCTATTACTTTACATTGCTATTATTCTACATCACTGCCACACCTGGTCAGCCATCAACAGTCCAGTGTATGGCAGCAGTTCTCATATGAATAGTG
>JAOPHQ010000499.1:10000-12500 GCA_030340625.1 Merluccius polli
TTACATGTGCAATCATTCCCCTCCGAATTTATTGAAAACCGTTATGGAAACATTTGGAAGTTGTGTTATTATAAATACATAATGAACCAAAGTAATCAATGCATCCTTTTTTGTGCTACAGCGTCTATTAAATTGGCCGGTAACATTAGTAGCGTTTATATCTGTGTATTTATTTTCTTTAAGCATAATATTGGGTCTTTTTTAAAATCCCAGCACCACTATTTGCTCCTGCTACATATTGTGTCTTAAAATTGTGTAATATTTGTATATTCTGTTCAGTTTCCGTTAAGGTATTGTGTGAGTCTATTATATAACGTTGTAAATCAACCTCTGGCTTCAAGCACTTTGGATCCCAGGATGCCTCAGATGCCACAAGGCTATTTCTTCCCAACCAAATATATGTCACAGCCTATTGGTTCAGCTGTTGGTTCAAGTGCTTCTGACAAACGACACAGCTTTCCTTCACTATGCATTTTCATATTTCATAGAATTTCTGCCACAAACTGTTATAATGGGTGTGTTATTAGGTTTTAGCAATTGACTGTGCCATCTATATTCAATGTAGTGAGCGGCTGCGGTCCTTGAACTGGCACACGCGCCGCCTCCCCGGGCCACTCGGCTGCCATGGCAACCATCGCATTCATTTTTATCTAAATGTTCACTGCCATTGCTGGTGTGTGTGTGTGTGTGTGTGTGTGTGTGTGTGTGTGTGTGTGTGTGTGTGTGTGTGTGTGTGTGTGTGTGTGTGTGTGTGTGTGTGTGTGTGTGTGTGTGGGGGGGGGGGGGGGGGGGGGCGGCTACAATGTTGGAGAGCTGGAGTTTAAGTTCATGCGAAGCAACTCGTTTTAGTGAAAATGTGTTTTATATATTTCACATTATGGTAAAACATTGTTCTGTGTATGTATAGATGATTTATTATGACACTATTATTAACAATTTTTGTTTTGTAGATGTCATCATCAGTTGTCGTCATTTAAAATATAGTTATTCAGCCTTTTCAAGTCACGATCGAAGTGTTTGATTGACGCTTGATTGACGCACCCGGTCTTGTAACGCTGAAAGGTTTGAACCAGAAACCGCCGGAGGAAGACAAAGTTGAATAGTAAAATGGCAGCGCAGCAGTAGGAGAGCGGAGACCGGAGGATGGGGGTTAGAAATCCCAAACAGACACAGTGTGACACTTGAAACACAATGTCACTCATGCAGGTAGACACCGCGCAATATTGAGATCAGATGGGGCGAGCGAGCAGGACACAGAGCATGGAGAGAGAGAGAGAGAGAGAGAGAGAGAGAGAGAGAGAGAGAGAGAGAGAGAGAGAGAGAGAGAGAGAGAGAGAGAGAGAGAGAGAGAGAGAGAGAGAGAGACACGTGGATTTACTGCAGCCAAGTTAGGCTAACACTATCTACTGCTATCTGTCTACTGATAGACAAGTGGCCCAGAAGAAGGTCTGAAGTCGTAATACATTAAGATTATGTTCACTTGTTCAACAATTGCATTTTGCGAGTTACATGTACATAGACTTACATGAACTCCCCATGTGGTTGTGGGCTGTTAAACTGGAATTACCTGTAAAATTGTCATTATAAATGCATTGTCACACACCATTGCACACACTGTCTTAAGATCAGTTGGAGTATAGTCGCCTATAAATCCATGAATGACACTTTTATTTTAAAGTGCCAACTATGCATGTCAAGTTTCTCGGGTGGTTGTGATTTTGTGTGCCATGCACATTTCAGACTTGGGGGGATTAAGGAGTAAAAGTGATTGGCTAACGAAATATTACAGCAACACAACACAGGTAGAATGACTATTATTCGTACAGCACTTTTCTAACCGGTGGCCACTCACAGCACTTTGCAATTATTGCCTCACATCATGCAAGGGAGCCACCTTGACACTTGGCTAGGGGGAGCTGGGGAATCGAACACGCGACCTATCAGTTGCCAGACGACGTGCTCTAGAGACACACTTTTTCGGAGAACGGCGCTGTCCGGACCGGATGTTTTGGCTTATCTTCCCATCGGAAAAAAAGTTTAATAATGCTGTATTGCTTCCCCCGAGTTTGTGTTCGTTGTTGGCCAATTATGCGCTTATAGATCCCCGCCTCCAGCGACGTGATTGGACGAAGGAAAGACCAAGCGAACGCAAGCGAAATACCCCGTTCACCCCGATTTTAGCTCGTCTGCTATCGCATTACTTACTGTAGCACTTACATTTCCTGTACATCTGTAAATAAGACTACAGTTGCACTTCTGGTGAGATGCTAACTGCATTTCATTGGCTTTGTACCTGTACCTCCGCCCATGACAATAAAGTCGAATCTAACCCTAATCAGACTTGAGATTGTTAATCTCAAGTCTGATTTGTGAGGTTACACCGTCTACACATTCACATACGGTGTAACTGCAACTACAGACACTGTTCTCCTTTATTCCCTCCGCTGCAGGAGAGTGCGGCTGTCACGAAGGCTATTCCCCTGATCCAGACCATAATCAT
>JAOPHQ010000499.1:17500-22352 GCA_030340625.1 Merluccius polli
CAAATGCCAAAGCCTTTAGTCTGAATATAATGTTTTATATCATTGTTTTGTCGCTTTGCATCTTGTTCAATCAACCAACAGTGCTAAAACTAAAAAAGATATGCAAACTATCGAGGTTACCAAGAATGGCCGGTGTTACTTTTAAAATCAATGTTTCTCCTTCATACAAAAACGCGTTGTGCTACTTAGTTGTACTTGCGGGAGAAGGCAAGTTATTAAGTGGCTTTTGTCTTCGCTTAAGTACTTTCACATTTAAATGTTTGTTTATAATGACACGCACATTTCAAGACGCCTCCGCCCGGACGAGGCAACACAATCAATCTCCATTGTTTATTTTGTCTGTAATCCAGAATTTTGTAATGTAAGCATCTCCCCAAGTATTGGGGAAGAGAGAGAATTGAACTTCTCAGCATAAGTCCCTCTCTCTCCTAAATTTCATTTAGTCAAGTTTATTTATTCATCCTTAAATGTTCATACTTGTCATGCTCGTACTCTCACCGTATTTATATTTATACTATATATACACTATATATATATACTGTATATATATATATTAGAGATAGGCATAGATTACAATATTTAATCTAGATTAATCTAGACTAATCTTGAAATTAATCTAGGTTAATCTAGATTAACGTGGCTCCTTTGAATGACGTCGAAGGTGTCCATAATATGTGTTTGCTACCTAAATAATGACTTACTGTATATTACCTGAATAATGACTTATATTACCTAAATAATGACTTATATTACCTAAATAATGACTTATATTACCTAAATAATGACTTATATTAGCTGAATAATGACTAAAAGTGGGTCTGCGCGATTGTTGAGCGGGGGGGGGGTCTACCGGAGCTTTTTGTTGAACGGGAGGTGCTACCAGAGCCTTCAGTTGCCACATTGTTGAGCGGGGGGGGGGTGGGGGGGTGCTACCGGAGGATTTCGGTTTGCGTTAATATCGCGATAATCTCGCGTTATCGGCCCATCACTAATATATATATATATATTCAATCATATTAACAACAGATAATACTGTCATTGCACTGTTTATTGTTTACTTTTGTTTGAATTCTCTTAACACTGCACATGCACCGTACTCCTTCATTTTAATTTAATTTAATTTTAATTTATGTACCTGTTCTATGTTCCTTCCACGTGTGTGATATATGTGTGTGTAAATGCTACCGGATGCCAAAAATGTCCCTATGGGATTAATAAAGTATCTATCTATCTATCTATCTATCTATCTATCTATCTATCTATCTATCTATCTATCTGTCTGTCTGTCTGTCTGTCTGTCTGTCTGTCTGTCTGTCTGTCTGTCTGTCTGTCTGTCTGTCTATTATCTATCTGTCTGTCTGTCTGTCTGTCTGTCTCTCTATCTGCCTATCTATCTATCTGTCTGTCTGTCCATCTATCCATCTATTGTTGAACTGAATCCAACAGACGGGATAATGTTGTGGCCGGGGGTGTTTGACCACCAAACCGAGAAGTGCTGCGGTTTCGATCCCCAATGTCTGCAGTCTAACCTGTAGTCGCCCCTACCTGCTGCTCAATGACACGTAGCAAGAGACCGCCATGCGTATCCGTTGGAGGGAAAAAAAGGGTCTAAACTAAATGAATACGTAGCGAATAAGTAGCGCTAACGAGCCGGGGTCGAACGCAGGTCACCACAACACAAGTCGAGGGATGAGGTCAATTCAATGGGAACTAATAAGCAGGGTTGAAAATAGACGTAATAACAAACTTGATCTGTCTGCATGGACAGCGAATCAAAAGGCAGCGGCTGTTCCCCTTGCTAGCGAGCCCTTCGCCGGATCATTACCCTGACCTTAACCGCACCGCACCCTTGGGGAAGCCGCCAGGCGAGTCCACCTACGAAACCGACTTCAAATGTCCTGTGACTGACTGCCAGGAACAGCGATAATGAGTATTTGACAAATGTTTGGGGTTCGCGGTTATCTGCGGTTACCGCCAGTGTTTGTCGTCGCGGGACACACCGGACCGCGAGGCGCCGCCGCCGGTCGACCATCAGCGGCAAAATTTTGTCCGTCTTCCACTCGTACGTGGCTCCTGTGTTCGTGATCTTATATGCGCTTTTTTTTTAATTTAAGCACTAAGGAAGCACTTTAAAAACTTTAAAACTTTTAAAACTACTACTACAGTATGTGTTGAATGATGATGTGCGGTGTGTGTGTTGGTTGATTGTGCGGTATGCGTGCTGCTTATGTTTGTTGATTGTGTCCCTTATTGAAATAATCTACTGTAATGCGCCCTTTTAAATTGCCCCTTGGGGACAAATAAAGTGCTTTGAATTGAATTGAATTGAATTGACTGTCATTTTTCGACGACGGAGACATACGTGATATGGACGCAAGTAAGATGAAGCGAGACAAGTTTTTTGAACTTCGTGTGACGGTTAAAAAGCATTTTTTAAACGGCCACATCCACAATAATCTCAGTCTGAATCTTGAGAAATGGGACGGTTGCATCGATTCTGGCCGGGTCAAACCCGCTTCGTGCTTGACATTGGATGTGCTCACCGTATTCGCAGGAATCTGTCAAAAATTTCTGTCAAATGATTTGACAGATTTCCAGACAGACATGCACATATACATATATTTGTATTGGCAGACTTTTCAGAGGTCCAGTGCAGATATCTAGGGCCAGCTGCAGCAGTGCTTTGACTTTATCTTTATTCCTTATTTATATTTGTAATATCTTGGTTTGGTTCTGTGCTCTTACTCTTACATGTTACCTCTCCCTGTGTTTCATTCTCAATGCTGTCGCTGCTATGACACCTGAATTTCCCTCTGGGGATTAATAAAGGTTTATCTTATCTTATCTTATGAAAGGCGGCTCTATCAATTTCATTGCTATT
The DNA here is from genome assembly GCA_030340625.1 of Merluccius polli. Lineage (NCBI taxonomy): Eukaryota > Metazoa > Chordata > Actinopteri > Gadiformes > Merlucciidae > Merluccius > Merluccius polli. The sequence continues at coordinate 20,382 of JAOPHQ010000499.1, forward strand.
TACTATTTTAGGATTTAGCGGACCGGCGTCGGGTCCACCGCTGATATGAAGGTTTAATCCGGTACCTTTGGGCTGATGGGAGTTGAGCACCCCAGCCACCACGCTATCCCGATCCCCCGCTGTTCCTTTCAACATTTTATAAAAGTAAAAGCGCACACCTCGCTGTGTGTGTGAATTGCAGATATCAGCGTTTAACAAGCAATCCGCTTTCGGTAGATCGCTTATTTTGTCGCGCGCATATCAATTCAAGGCCAGCGCGACTATAGTCAAAGATTATGACGATTATGCGACGCTCGCGGCCTTGAGCCCCGCAAACACACTCTGCTGTGCGACCGCTTCGCTATTAGAAACTCTTAAGCCGAGACGCGTTTATAATAGAGGGCATTTCAGAGCGCTTTACATAGGCAGGAAACACAAGAAATAATGACAATTATATATATATATATATATATATATATATATATATATATATATATATATATATATATATATATATATATATATATATATATACAGTATATTTCTACAAAAAAAAGTGAAGATAAAGATTCAGGATTCAAGATTCAAGATGTTTATTATCATATACACAGTTGAAACATAGTTTGCACCGGGCAATGAAATTCTTAGTTTGCACGTTCCCTTCACACAAAATATACTTAAAATAAAGTAGATAAATACACTAAACTATAAAAAAGAAACATCTGTACAAAGAGCAGAATTTAGTAAAACAAAAAAACAGTTAAATATAATTAAATATAAGGTGCTGTTTAGCATGTGCAATGTTTACATACAGCAGAAGGCAATGAAAGACATTGAAATATAAGAAGTTTGAATATATACATTGGATATTGAATATTATTATTAGATATGTACATAGTGCAAATGTAGTTCACAGTTGAAAGAAAATAAAGAAAAAAAATAAAGAAAATAGCCTTTCTTCCAGATGAAGTAACAGATGGCTAATTGCCAAACAAAGCGTGTCTCTACATGAAGTGCAACACCGTCTTCACTGGGGATGCTGAGGGATGCGGAGGACTGAGCGGTAAATCAGCGAACAGCATGTGGCTAAACTGGACTCGAGGAAAGACAAGTTAAACCACGTTTGGCCGCTTTACATGCTGAGATGACATCATCCCTTCCTATAATTTGCTAATTTATATGTGTCTTTTTTTAAATAAGTTTGTAAATGTTACACAAAGTTTTGGCATTACACTATCCACTCTTTTACGAGGCTTATGATGTATTATTGTTGTTGTTTTTTTATCAGGCTTCTTTAAGCTCTGCATTAAAAGATAAAATATGATAATAACATAATGAAATCCAATATCGCCAGGAGAGCAAATAGTTGGAATATATATATATATATATATATATATATATATGGAGACAATTTGTCCATAGACATACACTCAAAGCCACACACACACACACACACACACACAATACATGCACAATACATGTACACTAATTCTTACTTACCCATTTTTTTTACACACAGTCCACTTTTGTTTTTACATATGCAGTCATCATCATCATCATCATCATCATCATCATCATCATCATCATCATCATCATCATCATCATCATCCCATTAAGTACTTAGTTAAAAATCCATTCAGAGCTTCCTATTGGCTGTTCCCTGTGTGCTCCAGGGGGTTAACACAGCGCTTCCTATTGGCTGTTCCCTGTATGCGGGTTAACACAGAGCAGGAAGTAAAAGAGACGGTTGTCATGGTGTTATTTACGGGGGGGGGGGGGGGGGGGGGGTGCGTGGCCATCGATCGGGCCCCTGATTCGTCCCGATCCCGTCTATGTCGTGGGGTCAGGGCCCTTGGCATGCGGCCCAGTGCCTCTGAGTGGCCCCTTTAAAGAGACAAAGAGCTCATAAAACTGAAATAAAATGAAATGAAAAGAGGGGCTTTAAACATAACCATGCATGGCTTATCGCGAGCGGCCGCTAAACAGGAGGCC
>JAOPHQ010000500.1:0-21165 GCA_030340625.1 Merluccius polli
CTCTCCCTCTCTCTCTGTCTCTCTCTCTCTCTGTCTGTCTCTCTCTGTCTCTCTCTCTCTCTGTCTCTCTCTCTCTCCCTCTCTCTCTGTCTCTCTCTCTGTCTGTCTCTCTCTGTCTCCCTCTCTCTCTCTCCCTCTCTCTCTCTCTCCCTCTCTCTCTCTCCATCATCCTCTGTAAGGCCCTTAGAGAAAACACCAAACTGTCCTCGTGTCCCAAATGCGATTCCCTGATCGCATTTTCACCCACATTCTTTATCTCTACTCCCCCCCCCCTCCCCCCCCTCTCTCTCTCCCTGGTGTGAAGCACTTACCCCTCAGCCGCCACTCTCTCTCCTGCTCTCCCTCTCTCTCTCTCCCTCTCTCTCTCTCTGTCTCTCTCTCTCTCTCTCTCTCGCTCCACTTCCAAGCATAAACTACTGTAACTTTCCCTCCCTGTGCACTTTTCATCCATCTCTCCCTCTCTCTCTCCCCCCTTCGCTCTCTCTCTCTCTCTCTCTCTCGCTCTATCTGAGCCATCTCATACCTCTCCTCTCTCTCCTCTCTCTGTTCTCTCTCGCCATTCTTTGCCTCGTTATATTGCCTCTCTTTATCTCTCTCTCTCTCTCTCGCACTACTGCTTTCTATTTCTGTTTCTCTAATCACATCGTGTCCATCTCTCACCCCTCCTCTCGCTCGCTCTCCCTCTTTATCTCTCCATCTCTCTCTGTCCCTCTCTCTCTCCCTCTCTCTCTCTCTCTCGCTCTCTCTCTCTCTCTCCCTCTCTCTCTCTCTCTCTCTCTCTCTCTCGCTGTTTTCTCTGAAAATGAAAATGACGATGACATCATCGACGGCCACACAGGGTTAACTCCTAAGCCCCCTGAAGGAGACACATTGTGATATCCTGTTATAAATAACAATTATTCTTATCGACATTATAAATATATACGGTTTTTCGGCGGCGGGGGCCCCCCCCCCCCGGGTGGCCCCCGGGCGCCGGCGCCGGGCCCCCGCGGCTCGACGACACCGCCGATGAAAGGCTCCTTCTGTGTCTGGCAGATAAAAGTTCACAAGCGAGATACAACAAATAACACGCGCAAGATGTCCGCCAGATACCCCTTTAATTAAATCCTGCGGCGCGGCGTTTTTACAATAATACCGACTCTGGTAGACGCAGCGCAGGGCTGTGGTGCGGCGGCGGCCGGCGGCGGCGGCGGGCGACTCGCAGCTCAGAGCCGTCGGTTTGAGGCCCCATTTGAAGTTTGTTTTATATTTTTGCTTTCTTTTCGGCTAATTACGTGAGCCGGGCTTTGATCAGGAGAACAGACGCCGGCGCTCCCATGCGGCCCCCCGGCGCCGTTCGATAAGCGCCGCGTTTCATAATATCGCTTGTTGACTGAAAAAAGTGCGGCGGCGGCGGCGGCGGCGGGCGTTGTTGTTTTCCCGCCCTATGTGGTTCCCCCCCCCCCCCCCCACGCGGTCGCGAACACATACGCTACTGTCGCTATTATTTGATTTGTGACATGAAGTTCATGTCAGAGTGTGTTCACTTTGTGGTTCTGGTTCTGTGTGCTAGTCTGAATCCTGTGGTTCTGGTTCTGTGTGCTAGTTTGAATCCTGTGGTTCTGGTTTCTGTGTGCTAGTCTGAATCCTGTGGTTCTGGTTCTGTGTACTAGTCTGGATCCTGTGGTTCTGGTTCTGTGTGCTAGTTCGAATACTGTGGTTCTGGTTTCTGTGTGCTAGTCTGAATCCTGTGGTTCTGGTTCTGTGTGCTAGTCTGAATCCTGTGGTTTCTGGTTCTGTGTGCTAGTTTGAATCCTGTGGTTCTGGTTCTGTGTGCTAGTTTGAATCCTGTGGTTCTGGTTCTGTGTGCTAGTCTGGATCCTGTGGTTCTGGTTTCTGTGTGCTAGTCTGAATCCTGTGGTTCTGGTTCTGTGTGCTAGTTCGAATACTGTGGTTCTGGTTTCTGTGTGCTAGTCTGAATCCTGTGGTTCTGGTTCTGTGTGCTAGTCTGAATCCTGTGGTTCTGGTTCTGTGTGCTAGTTTGAATCCTGTGGTTCTGGTTCTGTGTGCTAGTTTGAATCCTGTGGTTCTGGTTCTGTGTGCTAGTCTGAATCCTGTGGTTCTGGTTCTGTGTGCTAGTCTGAATCCTGTGGTTCTGGTTCTGTATGCTAGTCTGAATCCTGTGGTTCTGGTTCTGTGTTTGCCCCCCCCCCCCAGGTGGACTTTGCCTTCAAGGTGTGGCAGAGTTTCCCGGAGCGGATCGTGGGCTACCCGGCCCGGAGCCACTTCTGGGACGGCAGTAAGGAGCGCTGGGGCTACACCTCCAAGTGGACCAACGACTACTCCATGGTTCTGACCGGCGCCGCCATCTACCACAGGTACCAGACCCAGACCCATCTACCACCGGTATCAGACCCAGACCCATCTACCACAGGTACCAGACCCAGACCCAGACCCATCTACCACAGGTACCATACCCAGACCCATCTACCACAGGTACCAGACCCAGACCCATCTACCACAGGTACCATACCCAGACCCAGACCTATCTACCACAGGTACCAGACCCAGACCCATCTACCACAGGTACCAGACCCAGACCCATCTACCACAGGTACCAGACCCAGACCCAGACCCATCTACTACAGGTACCAGACCCAACAGAGACGGACAAATACGTACAAATACAGATCATAAAAAGCAAAGCGGCGGCGCTGGTCTGTCATGTTATATATATATATAGAATATTGTAAAGATAATTGTTGTCATGGAAACAAAACCCACGCTTCATCCCAGCACCCTGCCAGCACTTTTTTTGCCAGAGAAAAATTGCTTTATGGACACAAGACCCTCAACCGGGACCTGTTCTGGTCCAACACCGCCGCAGTCCCTCACCCGGGACCTGTTCTGGTGCGAGACCGGCGCAGTCCCTCACCCGAGACCTGTTCTGGTCCAACACCGCAGTCCCTCACCCTGGACCTGTTCTGGTACGACACTGCAGTCCCTCACCTGGGACCTGTTCTGGTCCAACACCGTCGCAGTCCCTCACCCAAGACCTGTTCTGGTATGACACCGCGGCAGTCCCTCACCCAGGACCTGTTCTGGTCCAACACCGTCGCAGTCCCTCACCCAAGACCTGTTCTGGTCCAACACCGCAGTACCTCACTCGGGACCTGTTCTGGTCCAACACCGCAGTACCTCACTCGGGACCTGTTCTGGTCCGACACCGCAGGGTCTCCCTCTGCTCACGTCGGCGCATTGCTTCGTCTCTGGATTGGGTTCTTCTTCAAGGCGCACGCGCCTCGCCGCTGAGAAAATGGGAAACGGGAATACAAAACAGGAATACAAAATGGGAATACAAAGCGGGAATACTTTGGGTCCGGTCTGGTCTCTGGGTTTTAACTGGTGTTGTCCTTTGGCGTGCCGGTCCTCCTCTGGTCCTCCTTTGGTCCTCCTCTGGTCCTCCTCGCTCCGCAGGCTGATGTGAAGCCAACCGGACCAAAACCAGCCGTTCAGCGAGCGGGAAAGAAAGAAACGCCTCAGGACGAACCTCCGCTCCCGGCTCCCGTGTTTTGACTTTGGGAATATTTCATCCGAAAATGTCAATTTGCACGCTTACATGGGCGAGCCTCGCCGCACGCCGTACGCTGTACGCCGCGGCGGCCTTGTCGGGTTTAATTCAACCGTCGTCGGCGCTGCAGTCCATTAAGCCCAAGTAAACCTATCACTCAAAACACTCGCTGCGTCCGCCCCCCCAATAAGCCCCCCGCTCACCGGGTCCAGGACTTTGAGGACCGGTTCTGTCGACGAGCTTCTGGAGTGAAACTAAAACCCTGGATATTCCTGCAGGGAGTTTTAGTCTTTAGCCTTCTAGGATTGCGGTCTTTGTGGATACCTGACGCTGAGTGAGTGAGTGGGCCATGTGCTCATGCTGCGTTCAAGACAAACTCGGAAACTAGGAAATTATCCAACCTTTTTGGAAATTGCTTTTAAACGATCTTAAACGGGGGATTGGGAAAACACTTTGGACCGCAGTAAAAAAGGTAATCATCGGAACCGCAACACATATTGGATGAAAGTGGTCCAAGTACATGCTGAGGAGTAAACACAACTCTTAATAATAATAGTTTCTATTACCTTACCGCTAACCACAAAGAGGCCGACTTTTGTTGCCATGAGAGCAGTTAAACTGGAACAATTTTACATCATTAAAATAACTACATAAGTAACCAACGGCAACCAAAGAAATCCAGTCCAAAAAAATCCAAAAATCCAGAATGTCTCTGATGATTCAGAGACAAACCGAAGGAGCAGGCAGGTTAGGGGGCATCTTGCTCAGGGATGCCTGTGGACATTGGGGATCGAACTCACAACCCTAGACGCCCACTACACTATCCTAACCCCCGTTCTCCCCCCCCCCCCCCATACACAGGTACTACCACTTCCTGTACACCCACTTCCTGCCCAGCAGTCTGAAGGGCATGGTGGACCAGCTGGCCAACTGTGAGGACATCCTGATGAACTTCCTGGTGTCGGCCGTCACCAGGCTGCCGCCCATCAAGGTGACCCAGAAGAAGCAGTACAAGGAGACCATGATGGGCCAGGTCAGTACCGAACGCGGGTCGGTGGGCGAGAGGGACCGGGGTTAGACATTAAAGTGTCAATCTCCAAGATTTTGATGTGAATAAATGTCAATATGAGGAAACATGAAGGTGATGGAGGCTGTGGCCCTCGCATTTGCAGTATAATGTCTTCAAAAGCGCAGTATCAATAAACATGTATTACGATTTGGACGGACTCATCATGCCATCGATAACATTAATAATCTTCAGTCCTGAGTCCATCGGATAATAATTATTTCTGCCGTTATCTGCGCTCAAAACTATCAAGCTGACGTGATGTAATCAGCATCGGAAATCATTAGTAACAGCCTCACTTTAAACACCGTTTATGAGGTCCATCATCCCGCGGGGGAGCGGTGGTCATCCCATCCCACGATCTATCGGCGATGAGCCGCCTGTTAGGAATGTCATCACCAAGGGCCCCATTCAAACGCCGATCAATACGGATGACATCATCGTTATGATGATGTCGTTATGATGCGGCTGGTTCCTGCTGCATTATGGTGCTGTAATGTTGATTATCCATTACAGTACATAACGCCATTTCTAAACCGACGCCATCATGAGCTATCTCCCAAACTTAAAGGTTTCAGTAGAAGTACCTTTCGTGACATCACAAGTGGGAGTGTCCACCCAGTATAATGGAGACCCAGTGGACGGTACCTGGTGCTGTATCTGGTGGATCCTATGTAACTGTTTCTTCTTCTCTCTCTCTTCCTCCCAGTCGTCGCGGGCCTCGCGGTGGGCCGACCCGGACCACTTCGCCCAGCGCCAGACCTGCATGAACAAGTTCACCAGCTGGTTCGGCTCCATGCCCCTGCAGCACTCCCAGATGCGCCTGGACCCGGTTCTGTTCAAGGACCAGGTGTCCATCCTCCGGAAAAAATACAAGGACATTGAGAGGCTCTGACCGGACCCGCGCCCCCGGGGGGCGGAGCCCGCACAGGACAGGGGGGAGGGGCTTGCTCGCTCGCTCGAGACAGATAGAGAGTCTCTGTAGGAAGAGCGACGTTAGGAGCGGGGGGCGGGGGGGGGGGGGGGGGGGGAGGGCTACATATAAGGGGTGTGGTGGGGGGGGTGGGCGGCGCTGCTGATGAGCCGAGACGTCTTCCAATCAGCACGCAGAGCGCCGGCCGCAGCGTCGCCGTGGCGCCCAGGAACCCGCCCCCAAAACCCGGAAAGCGGGTTAAAAGATGGAGGAAGTAGACGGTGTCTGAATGGCAGTAACGCACACACACACACACACACACACACAAATCCAAGATGGACACATATGCAAATCAATAGCGATGCTAACCAGAACGGTGTGTCCCACACTACTGATGACCACCGGTCCTTGGGTGGGTGTTGGGGGGGGGGGGGGGGGGGCAGGAATGCAAAACAGAACAAGGATCGGCTGCAGGGAGGATGTTGCTGATCGCAGCTAGGCAACCGTATCCACCCTGACAACCATTCACACACACACACACACACACACACATACACACACACAGCACCAAAGTCCAAACCCGACCAACGCCTGCATCAGGACTTCAAACTGGACTCACTGCTCTCTACTGGCACCTGCTTTAACCTGCGGACAAATCCTTGTTTATTTTGATTCTCGATGCCAAACAGCCTTCTGTTGTTATCATTATTATAATTATTAATGACTTGACGCTGAAACTCAAGTTTTGGGAGCGGCTACCGCCGCCGCTGCAATCCTGTGTTTGCTTGTCTTCTCCCTGTTTGGTTTCGTTTGGGTTTTTCTGGGGCAGGGCCGAACAAGTTAGTAGTAAAGTTTTGGTCGCGGTCAGAGCAATCAGCTCAACCAGGTTCCCAGTAGTCAGCCATCAATGCAGACCCCAAGGGCCCGGTCCATAAACCCGCTCCATCGGTCCTCGGTCCCTCTTCCCTCTCCTAAGCCCATGCAGGCGTCTGCCAGGATGTTATCGCATCCCATATAAGATAGGAACACATTTGTTCGTTTTCCCTGTTTCCCCCCCAACTCTCTTTTCCTTCGCCACAGTGGATTTTCATCGCTTCCCTCATGGCTTGTCATTTTTTTATTACATCCTTCAAACGCTCTCCTTTTAACCCCCTCCCCCCCCCCCCTCTCCCCTCTCTCCCCCCGTGTCCATCCACGTCGCTCGCCGTATCTCTGAGAACTTGATTGAACGTTCACCCATGCGGAGAGAGACATTTCCCCCCCCGCCGTTCAAATGAGCGAGCGTGAACATTTCAGGATGAAATGGAGCAGAACGTTTTATTTTCACACCCAAAACTTTGGTCCGCGCTTACGTCCTCAGAGCCAAGAGAGGGAGGAGAGCCGGGAGGAGAGGGAGGGGGGAGAGGAGAGGGAGGAGAGCGATGGTAAACAGGAGAACAGAACCGCTCTCCCGGGCCCTGGGGGCGTTCCAGGGGAGAGATTTTAATGTAGGACGCATCAGTGCCATACTCTGAAACATTTATATCAGGCGTCGCCTTAAAATTGAACGTTTTGCACTTTTTGGTGAGCCGCAAACCTTTTTTCTTCGGGGGCAGTTCAGTGTGTTTTCTTGAAGAAATAAATATTTTTGTTTTTTTTGCTCAGCGGATAAACCAGCGGCAAGTTCCTCTTTAGTTTTTTGGGGTGTTTGTGCCGTATGGCGACGGATCCGACGACACACTTATCAGCGGACGGGCGGTCGCGCTTCAAAGGGCGATGACCCGAAACGCCATCAGGCGCCGGCCTTGTGAGGAGAGACAACACAACAAGCCGGCCTCCCCTCCCACTCTCCAATCACGCCGTGTCCAGTTGTCCCCCCCCCCAGCGGCGGACATACGGCCCATTAGCACCGACCCCCCGGCGACCCCTCAGGTAATGGCTGGTTTCACATTAGCGTAGCGCACCGAGGGGACTACAATCGTACAACCGTGACCCCGTCTCACCTCCGGTTGCAAAATAACGTCTGTGGAAAAAAAGAGCGACCTTGGCCTTGAGGAGATGGGAGCGGAGGAAAGCAGCTCTCTGGGGAAATGGTACCGTGCTCATCAGAGAAGTAATGCCACCCCTGCCAAACCTCCCCCATCATCATCATCATCATCATCTTCATCATCATCTTCATCATCATTGTGCTCATGTGTGTCCGACTCCCAGTTTTATTTTGGGTTGGACTTTTTTTCAGTGTTTCATCAGAAAATGCAATCAATCATCACGCTCATATCCAAACCTGTCATAGATATCAATGAAGCCAGGCCCATGAAACCCTTGGCTTTGTTACCATGGATACCGTGTTTGTGTTTACCCCCGCTGGGTTTCGTAACGCAGCCATGGGTTCGGCGTGTGGTGCTTGGAGAGTGAGAGAGTCGTTGTCGACGGCAACGACTTTCACATCGTTTTACTGGCACAACGTTTTCTTCTTGGTGGCGACATCTGGTCTCCATTCGATGTTCAGAGCAGCACATTGTTTTAATCTTTATCCACATCCAGGCGCCTTCTCTGATTGCTGCTCACTGATCATCTCAAGATCGGTTTCAGAAACGCCGTCATCCATTTCAGAAAAGCGCCAAAACCTTTTCAGGACCGTCTTACTCTCCGTACAGAAACATATTTATTTTTCCACAAACCATCGTTTTGCAGTTTCGAGAGGATGTGGCAAAGGACAGAGGAATGTAGGCTAGGACTGAGGATGGAGATTGTGAACGATTTGATCGACTTCGTACAACCTCTGTACGTTCATCTACAACGCTTCCCCTTTTATTTATTAATTCTTGGTTTAACGGGCGGTCCAGACATCTGGGGTCTCACAAATTGGACTTTGGATTACCATCTAAAAGTCAAATGGCAGACGAGCTCAGGTCTGGGTGAACAGGGTTTCATTTTCTTTCACTTCAAATGTATTTCGACCAATCATGTTGCTGGGGGGGGGGGGGGGGGGGGGGAGATCTGTAGACATTACATGGACCGGCAGAACCACAACATACGTGATCTGGCCCACCATTCATCTGGGATCCAGAAGAGGACTGAGGACTAAAACGATCGTCTTCCCATCGTCTCCATCCCTCCGGCAGCGAACGCAAACTCAGCGCCGGTAAACTAAACGGCAGCCGGCGGGAAGACGAGCTGAACGTCCGGTCTGGACTCCAACGTCCCTCAAGCGTCTCTGAAGGTTTCAAATCAAACCTGAGTAGGAGACTGTCCACTGCAGAAATACACGTGTTAAAATCGTCTTGTGAAACCGCCATCTTGCCCTCGCGGATGGAAGAATATCTCCGTAACAAAACAGGAAACGCCGCGTAACTCCACCCCCTCGCACTTTCTGGTTTCCGGCCCGGGCGCTGAGCCGTCTCCCCGCCAGAAGTTCGGCTTTAGATAGCGTTGTCCAACTTCTGGAGCCGAGATTACCTTAAAAAGCAAAGGCAAGCTAGCTAGTTAGCTAGCTGCCGATTCGAGAAATACGAGAAGTATTATTTTTTGTTGTTTTCTGGTAATTTTTTCCCCCAGTCAAACACTGCTGTGTTTCTATCGACCGGTTCATCAGTTTCATTGAATTCCTTTGTATGCGTTTATGGTGTCACATTTTAAATAATATGCTCTGAATAGGATAAGATAGGCTATTGGGTAAACTTCTGTCTGTCACGACAAACATTTGATTGAAAGGAAAAGGTCACATATTTGTTTGTAAATGCTTACCGCTCCAGAAAGATTAAGCTAGCCAACGTGCGCTGAACCCTTCAGCTGTGATTTGTTCATCGTTGTTTTAATTCGTTTGATAGCGGTGGTAATGTATTCACAGGATTCCCGGTCTGTGCTTGAGTTGTGCCTTTATTTTTTACAAATCAACATTTATTCAGTTCCTGCTAGCTGGCGTCACTTGTAATTAGCTTGTAATTACAAAATAAGAGCGCAACACACACAACCAACCCGTTCACATTACACTGGACAAACTCCACCTCCATCCGGTTCTGTCGAAGCGCTGACACTGTCGATTTGTACTCTTAACGCTAAGACAAGGATGCATGACCACTTCCTGTTTATGGAATTATTTATCAGTGATTGGCTGTGCGATGTAACCAATCAGCAGGACTCTTTTGATTTGCTCCTTCAAGCCTTGTTGGCCTGCTGCCTTCGGCCCCGCCTCCTACCTTGTAATTACCAGAAGACTTTTATAGAGCTCACAAATGACATAAAAAGATGCCAATTTTGTAAGAATGATTTATATAAATAAAATAATAAAACTCTTATTTGATGATATTTGCTGTGTCTCTGTGTGTCTTCTTGTGCACCTTAGTCCTGGGCTGCAATGATATTACGTTAGATATTACATGAAAACCCTAACCCTGCGTATTGTAAGAAATAAGTTAGAATTTGTTAACAGAAATGTAATGTTGTTGATCTCTTGCTTTATCCAAAATTGCGGCATGATCTGGGATAGCTGACCGTGAGCGATGACGTCTTGCTATTAGCGCCGGTGTTGTTATGCCGTAGATGAAAACTGTGTCGGGAAGTAAGCATTGCGCATGCGCAGTCCAAGATTACCTGTAAGAAAAAGGGCTTTAAAAACATTGATTTGATACAAAACCACCAAACCCTTTCAGCGGTTTTACTCTGTTTTTCATCGTGATTTCAAACATGTGTTTTTTATGCCCCTTAGACCTCGGAAAATGGAGATACAGCTCTCCCCCTATACATGTACATAGGGCCGTCTTGCTAAGACCAAATAGGTCCCCGAAGTGAGAGGACTTGCCTAGAAGGACTTTGGCTGAACACACCAGTCTTGTCTTCCTGAGGCATTGCGACTTTTACCCTAACCCTAATATGAAACCCTAATTTGAAACCCTAACCCTAATATGAAACCCTAACCCTAATATGAAACCCTAACATGAAACCCTAACCCTAATTTGAAACCCTAACCCTAATATGAAACCCTAACCCTAATTTGAAACCTTAACCCTAATTTGAAACCCTAACCCTAATATGAAACCCTAATTTGAAACCCTAACCCTAATATGAAACCCTAACCCTAATATGAAACCGTGACCCTAATATGAAACCCTAACCCTAATTTGAAAACCTAACCCTAATTTGAAACCCTAACCCTAATATGAAACCCTAACCCTAATTTGAAACCCTAATATGAAACCCTAACCTTAATTTGAAACACTAACCCTAATATGAAACAATAACCCTAATTTGAAACCCTAACCCTAATTTGAAACCCTAACCCTAATATGAAACCCTAACCCTAATTTTAAACCCTAACCCTAATTTTAAACCCTAACCCTAATATGAAACCCTAACCCTAATTTGAAACCCTAACCCTAATATGAAACCCTAACCCTAATTTGAAACCCTAACCCTAATATGAAACCCTAACCCTAATATGAAACCCTAACCTTATTTTGAAACCCTAACCCTAATTTGAAACCCTAACCCTAATTTGAAACCCTAACCCTAATATGAAACCCTAACCCTAATTTGAAAGTCTAACCCTAATTTGAAACCCTAACCCTAATTTGAAACCCTAACCCTAATATGAAACCCTAACCCTAATTTGAAACCCTAACCCAAATATGAAACCCTTACCCTAATATGAAACCCTAACCCTAATATAAAACCCTAACCCTAATACGAAACCCTAAACCCTAACATGAAACCCTAACCCTAATTTCGAACCCTAACCCTAATATGAAACCCTAACCCTAATTTGAAACCTTAACCCTAATTTGAAACCCTAACCCTAATATGAAACCCTAATTTGAAACCCTAACCCTAATTTGAAACCCTAACCCTAATTTGAAACCCTAACCCTAATTTGAAAACCTAACCCTAATATGAAACCCTAACCCAAATATGAAACCCTAACTCTAATATGAAACCCTAACCCTAATTTGAAACCCTAACCCTAATATGAAACCCTAACCCTAATATGAAACCCTAACCCTAATTTGAAACCCTAACCCTAATTTGAAACCCTAACCCTAATTTGAAACCCTAATATGAAACCCTAACCCTAATTTTAAACCCTAACCCTAATTTTAAACCCTAACCCTAATATAAAACCCTAACCCTAATTTGAAACCCTAACCCTAATATAAAACCCTAACCCTAATATGAAACCCTAACCTGAACATTAAACCCTAACCCTAATTGGAAAACCTAAACCTAATATGAAACCCTAACACTACTTGGAAACCCTAACATGAAACCCTAACCCTAATTGGAAACCCTAACCCTAATGTGAAACCCTAACCCTAATGTGAAACCCTAACACTACTAGGAAACCCTAACCCTAATTGGAAACCCTAACCCTAACATGAAACCCTAACCCTAATTGGAAACCCTAACCCTAACATGAAACCCTAACCCTAATATGAAACCCTAACCCTAATATGAAACCCTAACCCTAATTGGAAACCCTAACCCTAACATGAAACTCTAACCCTAATTGGAAACCCTAACCCTAATATGAAACCCTAACTCTAACATGAAACCCTAACCCTAATATGAAACCCTAACCCTAATATTCAATCCTAACCCTAATATGAAACCCTAATCCTAATATGAAACCCTAATCCTAATATGAAACCCTAACCCTAATATGAAACCCTAACCCTAATTGGAAACCCTAACCCTAATATGAAACCCTAATCCTAATATGAAACCCTAACCCTAATATGAAACCCTAATATGAAACCCTAACCCTAATTGGAAACCCTAACCCTAATATGAAACCCTAACCCTAAGACTAACTTGAAACCCTAACCTGAAAAATAAACCCTAACCCAAATTGGAAAACCTAAACCTAATATGAAACCCTAATATGAAACCCTAACCCTAATATGAAACCCTAACCCTAACACTACTTGGAAACCCTAACCCTAACATGCAACCCTAACCTTAATTGGAAACCCTAACCCTAATGTGAAACCCTAACCCTAATTGGAAACCCTAACACTAATATGAAACCCTAACCCTAACATGAAACCCTAACATGAAACCCTAATATGAAACCCTAACCCAAATATGAAACCCTAACCCTAATTGGAAACCCTAACCCTAACATGAAACCCTAACCCTAATATGAAACCCTAACATGAAACCCTAACCCTACTTGTAAACCCTAATATGAAACCCTAACCCTAATATGCAACATGAGTATCATAAACATGTGTTAGCCACAGAGCTTATTTTCTGCAATAATCCAAAAGCCAATGGAAAAACACATTGACTTGTTGTCAAGGGAACCCAGGGCGATGCTAATTTCCGGGTTAGCCTACAAAATATGTCATCCCTACACCACTCTATTAGGGTTAGGGTTTCCTACTAGGTTTTAGGGTTAGGGTTTCCTATCAGGGTTATGTTCACGGTTTATGGTTTCTATTAGGGTTAGGGTTTAGGGATAGGGTTTCTTATTTCCTGTACTACTTTATCAATGCTTCTAGACTTTTCACTATTCATTTAAATTTTGCGTCCACATAGATGTGTTACTTTGAGCCAGATATGTGGATGGATAATACGTGATGAAGCCACTCCATTTAAACTGTATTAATAGCCTAGCCCTCAGAGACACAGTAACCATGGCTGTGGTAGAGCCCGGTCTTTATTAGTCACTGAAAAGCTATCGATTTTGTGTTGTTATATTCTGTGAAACCCTAACCCTAATATGAAACCCTAATATTAATACTGGCTTGTTTTTCTTTTCCTTCATTACACGTCTTAGATACCGATCCAGAATGACTAAACATCAGCACCACACATTCATATTCACATGAAGAGAGAGAGAGAGAGAGAGAGAGAGAGAGAGAGAGAGAGAGAGAGAGAGAGAGAGAGAGAGAGAGAGAGAGAGAGAGAGAGAGAGAGAGAGAGAGAGAGAGAGAGAGAGAGAGAGAGAGAGATGATCCTCAGTGAATTTTTATGTCTCTCCTCCTGTCGCGTCTCGAAGATTCTAGAAAGAACTGCATGGCATACACATACATACACACACACATACACACATACGTATGTATGTGTGTATGTGTGTATGTATGTATGTATGTATCAGAGGTTGCGCTAGACTTTTTCGTTGTCCATCATTTTGACTGACTAAAAATCTTGTCATAATCTATTTTTACCGGTCACTTTAATTTTTTAAATGATAATAATGACATGCTCAATACCGTTTAATTTTAATTAATTTTTAATTAATATTCAGTCCAAACAAACTGAACAAATAATCCACACCGTGGATACACATCAAGCAGAAGAATATGTAAGAATATCAGCCGCCAGGCGACTCGCGTAGAGTGGGGCTTGACAGTGACTCATCACCACAATGCGGGCGGGAGCTAGTTGATCCACTAGTCAACACGCGGGAGCTAGTTGATCCACTAGTCAACACGCGGGAGCTAGTTGATCCACTAGTCAACACGCGGGAGCTAGTTGATCCACTAGTCAACACGCGGGAGCTAGTTGATCCACTAGTCAACATGCGGGAGCTAGTTGATCCACTAGTCAACACGCGGGAGCTAGTTGATCCACTAGTCAACACGCGGTAGCTAGTTGATCCACCAATCAACACGCGGGAGCTAGTTGATCCACCAATCAACACGCGGGAGCTAGTTGATCCACTAGTCAACACGCGGGAGCTAGTTGATCCACTAGTCAACACGCGGGAGCTAGTTGATCCACTAGTCAACATGCGGGAGCTAGTTGATCCACTAGTCAACACGCGGGAGCTAGTTGATCCACTAGTCAACACGCGATAGGGATAATTGGCGTGACGTGGGGCTTCACGGTCCACCCTCCTCCCGGTCCGCATGGACTTGCAGCGCGTCCCGCTTGCGCGTAATCAAATGTTTCAAGTGGGTTTGTTGTTTCAAATGTTTCAACCATAGCCATAATATACGTAGACGCCTCATAGACCGACGCGGCCTGTTAGAGCTGACGTATCAGCACAGCCGCCATCTTGGATGGGTCCCCAGTGCATTTATTTCTACTGAGGAAGTGTATCCCCAGTGGCGTTTCTACATGTAAAATACAGGTGGGGCTAGGCTAATATATATATATATTTTTTTAAATGACGTACCAGTGTCCGTGACGTCACCTGTTTGTTTTCACAGTCGTGGTGATCTTTGTAGAGGTTGACTGCTCCCGGCTATCCTGCACAACACAGGACTGTATGTAAACATCTAGTTCAACATCTGACCTGTGGAAGGCAGTAATACGCTAAACAGCGTCTAAACCTACTAACCCGTAAACCAAGCTTATGTGGAGGGGGTATTAGAATATATTCAAACTAATTACGGGGCATTTTAAATTTGTTTGAAATTCATTTTTGGATAAAGTTGCAGCCCCAATATATTACAAATAAAATTTAAAAAAAGTATTTGAAAATAGAGATTGAGCTTTCTTCATTGGTCTAACTTACGTGTCAGTGTCCCTCCATGCTGTTTGTAGCCCTGGCTTGGTGTGTCCCATTCTCTATTCAGCCCTCAGCTCCACCACAAGGAACTGTGGAAAGATAACCAGGAGAGCAGGCAGGTACTGGGGCTCAACCATTACAAATAAAATATACTTTAACACTATTCAGTATGCTGGGCTTTTGGTTTTTGAACTAAGTGACTGTTATCCATGTATCATATATATTTAATTAATAAAGTACATTAGTGCAGCTTTTAATCTTTTATGGCTGACATCAAAACATTGCAATAATGAAAGTATAGTTTTTAAAAGGTTTTTAAACTTTAAACTACGCTTCCGCAAACCTAAAATGCCGCTAGTGCAAACAGCTGTAAGAGCCTATAAGAACCCAATATCATGTTACCATGGAGACCTCCCATAGGCCTAGGCAGTGTCCTGGAGGACAAACCAAAGATACCAGCTGTGAAAGAAAAGATTCAGAATGGCCTGTCTTGGTTTAAAGCCCACTCACCACCACAAGGTGCAGGCCAGGAGTGGGGACATATAAGACGGGACAAACAGACACAGACACAAAATGGACAAGAACAACGCTTAACTGTCACTGTGTCACATGGCAGAAGGTATCGCAGCACAACCACCATCTGTGATTTACAGGAGACATCCGTTGTCTCGTCGGCCTGTACAGCAACACATGATGTCTCGTCCACTTGTTCGGCTGTCCCTGTCCACTTCATACATGCAGTCTAACAGTTGGTCCTGTGTGGTGATGTCCCTTTGAATACGGGCTGAGCGTCATAGCGCCGCTGAAGCCGAGCATCGCCCTCACACACAGTCTCAAAAATACACCGGAGTATCCCCGGATTCAGACCGCCGACTCGTCGTGACCCCGCAGTGCTGTCTCACATTTCCCACACAGTTTAATACAAGTGATGATCCGACCGAGTACGTACCTGTTTTCGTTTGCGTACCTCCGACATGCTTGTTAGCAACTTCTCACACGGCGCACGTGAGGACGAAGTCACTCGAGTCATGACTCATCACGCGCGCCGCACACTACAGCCAATGAACTGCGAACAATGAAATGACGCTGTAGCGGAACGAACCATATATGTCCATAGCAGTCCCGGTGGGGATTGCCCTACCAGAAGAAAATAAATGTCTCCGTCCACTTCAACGGAGAACATTCTGAGCATGCGCATTTCAATCTTTCAAGTCCAATACACACTACCATTGGGCTGGTGGGGCGAGAGCCACTTCTTGCCCTCCAGACGAACTCCAGACAAAGTCTGAAGAAGCAAGCTAGGGTCAACTAAAAATGAACTAAAAGCGCCAAACTTATTATTTTACAGTACTTTCTGGGGAGATTTTTTTGAAATATATATATATATATTTAAAAAATATATATATATATATATATATATATTTTTATTTATTGTGAGAGTAGGTGGGGCAGAGCTCCACTTGCCCCTAATGACCAGTCGCCACTAATAATAAGCATAACTCCCTGAATTTCTACCGGATTTTCACACGGTTTGGTTTGTTACAAATGGCGGAGATTTATTTATGATACAGGACGAATTAATAAAAAATAATAATAATTAAAAAAAATAATAATTATTATTGTTCAATGTTACTTGTGAAAGGTAAACGTGATCTGGTGTCAATACTGCGCCGTAAGCTGCACAACATACTGCATAGCTCTCCCGTTGACTCCTATGCAGACTAGAGTGAGGAGACCCAACCAATATGGCGGCGACGCTGGGTTACGTTCCAGCACGTCGTGAGGCGTCTACGTATATACTGTATATCTATGCCTCCAACACCTAGATATATATAAAACATAAGAATAGATAGAATAGATATACATAAAACATAAGAATATATAGAATAGATATATATAAAACTTAAGAATATATAGAATAGATATATATAAAACATAATATATAGAATATATATATATAAAACATAAGCATATATAGAATAGATATATATATATAAAACTTAAGAATATATAGAATAGATATATATATATAAAAAACATAAGAATATATAGAATATATATATATATATATATATATATATATATAGAACATAAGAATATATAGAATAGATATATATAGAACATAAGAATATATAGAATAGATATATATATAAAACATAAGAATATATAGAATATATATATATAGAACATAAGAATATATAGAATAGATATATATATAGAATAGTGTTATATATATATATCTATGCTCCAGCAGACCTAGCCAGCGTATATCTATCCATTCAAATCCCCTTTGAAAGGCTTAAGCTATAAACCTACCAACCTAACTTATAAACCTAACCTCTAAACTTAAACTTAGCCTATGAACTTAACAATTAAATTACCTAATCTAACAAACTAGTAAGATTATTGAAAATATATATTGGCACAACATTTTTAATTTATAATTTATTGACAGAATAACCCAAAGCAAGAGAACAGGGATTTAAACATGTGGATAATGAAGACAAATTTTATATATAATCCAACTCCAAAATATCACATAAGGTGTAAATAATATATTTCTCAGAAAACACATTCAATTAATCCATTATTGTATTAAAACTTGACTAAACTTCGGTTTGAAATGCTCCCAGAGTCTCTGGCCAACATCTCGATTCAGAATCTTTAAACATTATTTCAAACTTCTTCAATATTATGAAACAATACAACATATATTAAGATGTTATAAGGTGAAGCGGCGGAAACCGAACCAAAATGGCCACTGGCGACATCGTGTTGCCATGGTTTCCAAGCGGCAGCGACAGACTGGAGGTTTTCGGGAGTTCATCAAATCAATCACAAGAACAGCGATCCCATTTACAAATGATCCAAGTCACCATTTAATGGTGTTATTATTATTAAGAGTTGTTTTCTTGTTGATTATTACTTTGATATAAAGTTAAAGATATACAAATATACAATCATTTAATCTATTTACACTTTTCTTAAGAATTGATGGTTGCTTTCAAAATAAAAGTATGCATGAATGTTATTGTATTTAGCAAATATAGCCTCTGAAGTTAGGTGAAATCCGAAGCCTGTTATTAATGATTATAAAAGATCAGCAATCCCCTCCCTGCTGGTTTAGAGAAGCTGAACGTGAGAAGCCTCTTCATGATTCACCTTTGACCCTAAACAGCAAGGAAGCACGAGTCAGGATTAAAACATTTATCACTAGTCAAGATATCACTGTGATGATGTACTGTTATCCTATTACCGTCAATATATTACACTGAAGAAGTATTGTTCAAATATTACTATTACTTACTGTTAAAATATTACTGTCAATATATTACTGTGATGAAGTATTGTGAAAATATTACTATTACTGTGATGATATACTGTAAATATATTACTGTGATGAAGTATTGTTAAAATATTACTGTTATGATATACTGTAAATATATGACTGTGATGAAGTATTGTGAAAATATTACTATTGCTGTGATGATATACTGTAAATATATTACTGTGATGAAGTATTGTTAAAATATTACTATTACTGTGATGATATACTGTAAATATATTACTGTGATGAAGTATTGTTAAAATATTACTATTACTGTGATGATATACTGTAAATATATTACTGTGATGAAGTATTGTTAAAAATTACTATTACTGTGATGATATACTGTAAATATATTACTGTGATTAAGTACAGTTAAAATATGACTATGATGACATACAGCAGTAATGTACTGTTCAGATATTATCACCCTCTTTGGATATCATCACCCAATGTTGTGATGTCACAAAATACTCACAATGTGTTCAGAGGTTGGACCTCAGGAGCTGGATTCGGTTCCTCACTGCTCTCAGAGCTGCTGTGAGAACCTGGTAAGTAGCAGAACGTGAGGAGGTGAAGTCATGACTGAGCTCCATGTATCTAGACCAACAGAGCTGTATAGTCCAGTGAGCTCCATGTATCTAGATCAACAGAGCTGTATAGTCCAGTGAGCTCCATGTATCTAGATCAACAGAGCTGTATAGTCCAGTGAGCTCCATGTATCTAGACCAACAGAGCTGTATAGTCCAGTGAGCTCCATGTATCTAGATCAACAGAGCTGTATAGTCCAGTGAGCTACACTCTCATTCAGAGTGTTAATCATAACAGAAGTGCAGTAAAAACACATTTTACTCACCAGCTGGTCGGCTCTTGGCTGAATCTAAGGATCAAGAGAAATGATGAGTGTTGTAACAGTGATAAATATCCTAATGTTATTATACTTAATAGTCTTAATGCCACAACATCACTGTGGACAGGACGTTGGAGGAGGCTCATCACTCAGAGATGGAGAGGTTGCTACAAACCAGACCACTAGTGTACGACGACAGCCAATCAGATTCTAGGAAGGGACAGCAGGTGGAGGTCAGGTGTTAGTCCTCCTGAAGACTTTGATTCACTCACCGTTCCTCTTCTTGTACACAAAGACTCCAGCAGCAGCAGCAGCGAGGAGGAGGACAACACACACAATGATGATGGGGGTGGTGATGTCACTCTTGACCCCTTCAGGTAAATCAAGAAAAGAAAATAAGGTGTGTCATAATATATATTCACCCCTCCATCACTGCACCACATGCGTGTGGACACGTGATGCTACATACATGACTAACACAACGTCACCTTAGCCCTCTTCATAGTACTCATTTACCCACAATGCAACGTGTTCTGCTGAAGTGAGCTCTTCCTGAGAGCGGTGTGTTCACCACGTAGCTTCAGGTGTGTCCAGGTAGACCAGTGGTTGTGATGAGGTCAGGTGGAGGTGGTGAGACATGTGTTCCTACCTCCATCCCCTCCAGGGCCGGTCTTTCCCCAGTTGGTCCTGACGCGGGCCGGGTCCAGTGGGGTGAGGATGTCCTCGATGCCCTTCACCTGGACCACACACTCGTACCTCCGCCAGTCCTCCCGTGGGACCGACGCCAGGTCCAGGTCCACGCTGACCTGGAAGGTCCCGTCGGGGTTGGGGAGGACCTCCCCATGGTCCACATGCTCATAAAGCTCCTCGCCGTCTCTCCTCCAGAACACCACCACCCTGTCAGGGTAGAAGCCTGTAGCATGGCACACCACTGGGGAGGAGGGTCTCCTCTGGAGGAGAGACACCTCAGGACGCTCTGGAGGGAGGGAGGGAGGGAGGGAGGGAGGGAGGGAGGGAGGGAGGGAGGGAGGGAGGGAGGGAGGGAGGGAGGGAGGGAGGGAGAGGGGGAGAAACAGGGAGAGGGGGAGGAGAGAGTGGAAGAGAGAAAGCACGATGAGAAGTAAACAGCGCTATAGAGGGCGCTGCTTTTAAACGCCATCGACTCCACCAGGTCATGTGACTCTACCTGTTCTCTGCAGAGTGCTCTTCCCATAGTCCAGGAACTTCTTCAGCTCATCAACACACTCCTTGGTGTAGAGGTTCTTCAGGTATTGTAACTCAGCTCTATTCTGATCCCATTTCAGTTTGGTGATGAAAGCCTGTGGTGTTGGAGCGATCCATCTCAGGTTCTTCAGGTCCAACACTAGGAAGTCCTCCCCATCATAACCATGCTGGTTATAACCATCAGTGGTATCATCCTCATCATCCCACTCACAACCATTCATGAACTGAACAATGTGGGCACCTGAGAGAGAGAGAGAGAGAGAGAGAGAGAGAGAGAGAGAGAGAGAGAGAGAGAGAGAGAGAGAGAGAGAGAGAGTACATACTGAGTACTTGCATGAATATTCGTGTTTTGAAATCTGATTCTGGATTCATGTTCTTGTATTTGTGTCCATTTTTGTTTTGTGTGTACTTTGTATTATGTGTATGTGTATACATGTGTGTGTGTGTGTCTATATGTGTGTGGGTATGGGGGGCATTTTATGCCAGCGAACTATACTAAAACGCCTAAACCGCGTCGCCTACGTCTGCATAAAGACTGAAAAAGACGCGTGCGTACAGACACGCGTATTGCGAGTACACCAAAACTGAAGGGGTGACGGGTGGTAAGTGTCACGCCACGTGCCAACGCAGCGGACGCCTGTGTGCACGCTCGTCTCAATGTACAAATAACCCAGACAAAAAACCCCGGAAAAAACGGTCTGTTTATTGTTTTTTGTTTAAAATGTAAAAAAATAAAATTAAAAAAAAACACGGTAGTAAATAATCATTTATAATCATTTACTTCATGATGACGAATTT
>JAOPHQ010000501.1:0-7500 GCA_030340625.1 Merluccius polli
AAACCCTAGTGAGACCGCTAGTGAAACTAAACCCTAGTGAGACCGCTAGCGACACTAAACCCTAGTGAGACCGCTAGTGAAACTAAACCCTAGTGAGACCGCTAGCGACACTAAACCCTAGTGAGACCGCTAGCGAAACTAAACCCTAGTGAGACCGCTAGCGACACTAAACCCTAGTGAGACCGCTAGCGACACTAAACCCTAGTGAGACCGCTAGCGACACTAAACCCTAGTGAGACCGCTAGCGACACTAAACCCTAGTGAGACCGCTAGTGAAACTAAACCCTAGTGAGACCGCTAGCGACACTAAACCCTAGTGAGACCGCTAGCGACACTAAACCCTAGTGAGACCGCTAGCGACACTAAACCCTAGTGAGACCGCTAGCGACACTAAACCCTAGTGAGACCGCTAGCGACACTAAACCCTAGTGAGACCGCTAGCGACACTAAACCCTAGTGAGACCGCTAGCGACACTAAACCCTAGTGAGACCGCTAGCGACACTAAACCCTAGTGAGACCGCTAGCGACACTAAACCCTAGTGAGACCGCTAGCGACACTAAACCCTAGTGAGACCGCTAGCGACACTAAACCCTAGTGAGACCGCTAGCGACACTAAACCCTAGTGAGACCGCTAGCGATCCCGTGAGTGAACCGAAACGCTAGCGTAACGGACGGTTGAGTGAGGGCCTCTCACCTGACATGTCGGAGCATTTCTGGGAGTCCACCATGAGGGCATCGAAGACCTCGAAGTCCGTGTTCTTCACCTGGATCAGGTTGTTGACCGTCCCCAGCTGGTTGGTGATCACCGGCTGGGTTGGAGCAACAGAACATCCAAACCAAACATGAGGAACGCATCCAACCACCACTGTAGAGACTAGGGCTGCATCCATTATTTTCATTGTCAAATAATCTAACGATCATTTTTAAGATTAAACAATTCATCATTTAGTCACAAGTCCAAAGTGATGTCTTATATGTGCTTGCTTTATCTGACAAGCAGCCAAGAAAAACTAAAGTATTCAATTTATAATGATCCATGAACCAAACATTTGAATTTCTGAAGCATCAAATGTTTGGTATTTCTACTTAATGATTGTGGAGGGTGTGTGTGGAGTGTGTGTTGTTGATAACTGGTTTACAGCCTCACCTGGCCTGAGTCAGACTGATTAGACTCAGGACTGGGTGGGGCTGCACAGCTGTGGTGCATGAGCAATCTTGGCACCCAGGATAAACCAGCTATCACCACACACACTCAGGAGGGAGTCACTGTCATGGCAGCGTGTAACATCTGCTCGGCTGTTAACATCTTGCCATCTCCAATAAAAGCATACTTTAGCCGACATCGATGTGTGTCCTGTGTTGGAGGGCCCCAGAAAAGCCACAACTGCCACACTGGCGCCCAATGTGGCTTTTTCAGCTGTCAACAACACACACTCCACACACACACTCCACAATGATAAATGACCTTAATGATTAATCGATTATAACAATTTGATTTGATTAATTGTCTGTCGATCGACTAATCAATGAATCGACTAGTTGTTGCAGCCAAATCAAATTAGTCAAATCAAATTTCTACAATAAGATTAAGGAATATTGGTTCAATTGTTATGTATAATTGTTCAGGATTGTTATTATATGATTATATATGATGCTTCTGTGAATAGAAGATAGTCGCTTAGCTCTGTGTCTCTGTAGCTCTGCTAGCGCTAGTCCAGAAACACTTGGACTTGAACACAGTTAGCTGGCGATCATGTTCGAGTTGTGCCCGTGTTTCTGTTTGCTGGTTTGTTTGTGTACCTCAGTGGGGTCATGGGTCCACTGGCCATCCACATAAAACTTATACTGGTGTTCTCCTTCTGGCAGATCCACGATGGCCACAAAGTTGTTCTGACTGGAAAACAACAACAACAACAACAACAAGCAACACAATAGTAATTGTGAGGTTGGGAAACACCGGGATAAGGAGTTACGGTAACAGCCCCTCACCTATTCTTATTTTATTGTAAACATTCAAGTATCAAATATTTAAGTTTTACTGAAGAATTGCCAGTATAGCATTTCAAAAGGATCATTTTGAGTTGTGTTGTGTCTCCCATCTCACCTCCTGATGAGAGGGATCTTGTTGGTCCAGTTATTGAAGGAGCCAGAGAGGAACACCTCCTTCCCATCGCCCGTCCAGCGAAACACGGTGGGCCGGTCCACAGTCAGACCTTTATCGTCAGCCTCCAGGTCCTGCTGCCAGGCCAGGTACTCCTCCTTCTCTAGCGGGGCCTAGAAGACACATGAACGTACAGTTAGATATTATATATATATATATATATATATATATATATATGGGTATAAGTATAAAGGGCTAGGTCATCTGTTAATATGTTTAAACAGCTTCTTAAAACATACCTTTTTAGTTTAGCTTGCTCCTAATCAGTTTCATGTGTCATTTAATTTGGTTTAATCCTACCTTTAAAATGTATGTAAGTAATTCCCTGTTCCTGTTGTGTGTTGTCTATTGTTGTTTGTTTGTTCAAATGTATCTCTGTGATTCAGATGGTTACTTTTTACTTTACATTAATTATTCGCAACGTGTTCTTCGTTTCCTTGTTAAGCACTTTGCACTCTTTAAATAAAGTTTGACTTGACTAGGGTTAGGGGGGGGGGGGGGGTGTAAAATGTGGGCCTGTGAAGACCTTTGAGACTGTAAGTGTGAGGACTGTCACTATATAAATAGAATTGACTTGGCAAATCCCCTTTATTAATGCTTTTTAGAATCAGGATCATACAACTGTAACATTTGATTACAATAAAACGTGTAAACCCCCTTTTAACCTTCTTTTGAAGGTTTTCGAAGGACTTCGAATTTTTTAATTGTCTTCTTTATTATTGTCTTGTGAAACCCCTTATAATCGGAGAAGACAATTAAAAAAGTCAAAGTCAAAGAAAAAAATAGCCTGGATGCAGCAGGATAAAACATTTCACAGTCTAAATAAAAGCCTTTATAAAGCATAAAGGGGCTACATGTAACAAATGTACTGTACTAAATCATTAAATGACCATGATATGTCCTCAGAGATTATTGATTATTCAGTATGTTCTCCTTTGAAATGTCCATTTCGATTGGGCCGTCTGCTTTTGTTTTGTCTGTGATTCGCTGTTCTCCCGTTCGTACATTTAGCTCCTTTAAATACCACAGGATTGAGAGGTAACGTGCTTCGGTCTCCACTTCTCCACCTTTCACACTTACTTTGATGTCTTCCCCGTGAAATATATCCGCGTCCTCGGGGCTGTCCATCAAGATCTTGGGCCGGTCTCCGTCCTTTGTCCCCCGGCTGTCCCGCCGGTGGGTCTTGTCCCCGTGGCCCCCCATGGCTCTGTCGCTGCTCGTGTTCCCCATTCTGCTGCGGGATGCTCACACCAGTCCCTGTCCAGAGAGACCCTGCGTTACAGCCTTACACACATGCAATTAGCCTCCCTTCAGCCATAATCCACCGCCGCTGAGGCCTTGGTAGCGTGCATATATATATATAAAGCTATAGGGGAACCATATATACCAACAATTATATAGCTATAGAGGAACCATACCAATAATAATATAGCTATAGAGGAACCATATATACCAATAATAATATAGCTATAGAGGAACCATATATACCAATAATAATATAGCTATAGAGGAACCATACCAATAATAATATAGCTATAGAGGAACCATACCAATAATAATATAGCTATAGAGGAACCATACCAATAATAATATAGCTATAGAGGAACCATACCAATAATAATATAGCTATAGAGGAACCATATACGAATAATAATATAGAGGAACCATACCAATAATAATATAGCTATAGAGGAACCATACCAATAATAATATAGCTATAGAGGAACCATACCAATAATAATATAGCTATAGAGGAACCATACCAATAATAATATAGCTATAGAGGAACCATATACCAATAATAATATAGCTATAGAGGAACCATACCAATAATAATATAGCTATAGAGGAACCATATACCAATAATAATATAGCTATAGAGGAACCATACCAATAATAATATAGCTATAGAGGAACCATACCAATAACAATATAGCTATAGAGGAACCATACCAATAATAATATAGCTATAGAGGAACCATATACCAATAATAATATAGCTATAGAGGAACCATACCAATAATAATATAGCTATAGAGGAACCATACCAATAATAATATAGCTATAGAGGAACCATACCAATAATAATATAGCTATAGAGGAACCATACCAATAATAATATAGCCATAGAGGAACCATACCAATAATAATATAGCTATAGAGGAACCATACCAATATAGCTATAGAGGAACCATACCAATAATAATATAGCTATAGAGGAACCATATACCAATAATAATATAGCTATAGAGGAACCATACCAATAATAATATAGCTATAGAGGAACCATACCAATAATAATATAGCTATAGAGGAACCATACCAATAATAATATAGCTATAGAGGAACCATATACCAATAACAATATAGCTATAGAGGAACCATACCAATAATAATATAGCTATAGAGGAACCATATACCAATAATAATATAGCTATAGAGGAACCATACCAATAATAATATAGCTATAGAGGAACCATACCAATAATAATATAGCTATAGAGGAACCATACCAATAATAATATAGCTATAGAGGAACCATACCAATAATAATATAGCTATAGAGGAACCATATACCAATAATAATATAGCTATAGAGGAACCATATCAATAATAATATAGCTATAGAGGAACCATACCAATAATAATATAGATATAGCGGAACCATACCAATAATAATATAGCTATAGAGGAACCATACCAATAATAATATAGCTATAGAGGAACCATATACCAATAATAATATAGCTATAGAGGAACCATACCAATAATAATATAGCTATAGAGGAACCATACCAATAATAATATAGCTATAGAGGAACCATATACCAATAATAATAATAATATACAGTTATGTGAAGGTACATATTTGTAAAAACGACGACCTTACGTGAGGAGAAATGTTGTCAGTTGGTCATCTCCAGCCGCGAAAACAAACATTCGGCAGTGCGCATGCGCGTGCCCTAGTGGCCACGCGCATGCGCACTGGGTTTCTCAAAGGGGCCACCCATGGGCTTCCAGTGTTAGGAGATGAGGTGATGTGCTGCAAGCTGCAAGCAGGACGACAAACGACGTGTTGGGGGGAAAACCAACACCAACATTATTGTTATTATGGTTATGGTTATGGTTATGGTTTATTTTAGCGTAAGGCCCCGTAGCACAGCGTGTGTCATCGTGTTGTAGTTCCGCCTTTGAGCCACTAGGTGGGAGTGTGGTTCAGGATCAGGACCTGACCCTGAACCACACTCCTGTTCAGGAGAGAGCAACTACACAGAAATATGGTAGATTACAGCTAATTAACTCGGACCCATTCAATATTAGGTCTTAAGGTAGGTTGACTGACAGCCAATCAACTGACTTACATTTTACTTCACAAAATGGAGGAAATGATTTTTTTTAACGTCCAGTAACAAAACGTGTGGTTTTTTTGCCACTGGCACCCCTAAATATTTCATCAAATAGCCTCTAAAATAGTACATGAGTGTGTGTGTGTGTGTGTGTGTGTGTGTGTGTGTGTGTGTGTGTGTGTGTGTGTGTGTGTGTGTGTGTGTGTGTGTGTGTGTGTGTGTGTGTGTGTGTATAGACAGGCGCCCTGGAGCCCAGACAACTGTCTTTGAATTACATCAGCAGCAGAGACCTGTGTGTGTGTGTGTGTGTGTGTGTGTGTGTGTGTGTGTGTGTGTGTGTGTGTGTGTGTGTGTGTGTGTGTGTGTGTGTGTGTGTGTTGTGTGTGTGTGTGCGTGTGTGTGCGTGCATGCGTGTGTGTGTGTGTGTGTCTCAGAGTCAGAATCGGAAAGAGATTTATTGCCACATAAGTTTACACTTACAAGGAATTGGTTTTGGTGTGGGAGGTGCAGACAATAAACAGGGACTATCAGGGACATAAATATAAGAATAAGAATGAAATATCACTGTGTGTGTGTGTGTGTGTGTGTGTGTGTGTGTGTGTGTGTGTGTGTGTGTGTGTGTGTGTGTGTGTGTGTGTGTGTGTGTGTGTGTGTGTGTGTGTGTGTGTGGGCTCCAGCCGACACACAGGGGTCTTCCGGTAAAGGTTGTCTCTCTCGCTCTCTTTCATCTATCCATCCTTTTTAGTTATCTATCCGTCCGTCTATCCGTCTATCTGTCCCACGCACACGGACCCATGAGAGGCTACAACCGCTCAAAAGAACGGCGAGTGACAGGTGAAGAAGACACAGGTGTGAGATAACCGCCGCGCCGCCGCCGCCGCCGCCGCCGCAGGAAACCCCAAGCGAGGGTCCTGATGCTATCTGCCCAACGCCATCCTGACCTGACGCCGACGCTGACATTTTTCAGGTCGAAAAACCCGTTGTAACGGCATAGCCGTCATTTAAACACACACACACTACTGAGATACACACACACACACACACACACTACTGAGATACACACACACACACACACACACACTACTGAGATACACTCACACACACACACACACACACACACACTACTGAGATACACTCACACACACACTACTGACATACACACACACACACACACACACTACTGGGTTACACTCACACACACACACACACACTACTGAGATACACACACACACACACACACACACTACTGAGATACACTCACACACACACACACTACTGAGATACACTCACACACACACACACACACTACTGAGATACACTCTCACACACACACACACACACACACACACACTACTGAGATACACTCACACACACACACTACTGAGATACACTCACACACACTACTGAGATACACTCACACACACACACACACACACACACACACACACACACTGAGATACATTCACACACACACACACACACACACACACACCCTACTGAGATACACTCACACACACACTACTGAGATACACTCACTCACACACACACACACACACACACACACACTACTGAGATACACTCACACACACACTACTGAGATACACTCACACACACACACACACACACACACACACACACACATACACACACTACTGAGATACACTCACACACACACACACACACACACACACACACACACTACTGAGATACACTCACACACACACACACACACACACACACACACACTACTGAGATACACTCACACACACACACACACACACACACACACACACACTACTGAGATACACTCACTCACATACACACACACACACACACACACACACTACTGAGATACACTCACACACACACACACACACACACTACTGAGATACACTCACACACACACACACACACACACACTACTGAGATACACTCACACACACACACACACACACTACTGAGATACACTCACACACACACACACACACAC
>JAOPHQ010000501.1:15000-25405 GCA_030340625.1 Merluccius polli
CGCCATACTGTCATGCAACTGAATACAAATAAAAGATTAGAAAAATAAAATCTGTAGATGGTGTTTGGTGTCCTAGGTAGTTGAGTATTTAGTGTACTGATAAGGTAGTTGAGTATTTAGTGTCCTGATAAGGTAGTTGAGTATTTAGTGTCCTGATAAGGTAGTTGAGTATTTAGTGTCCTGATAAGGTAGTTGAGTATTTAGTGTCCTGATAAGGTAGTTGAGTATTTAGTGTCCTGATAAGGTAGTTGAGTATTTAGTGTACTGATAAGGTAGTTGAGTATTTAGTGTCCTGATAAGGTAGTTGAGTGTTTAGTGTACTGATAAGGTAGTTGAGTATTTAGTGTCCTGATAAGGTAGTTGAGTATTTAGTGTCCTGATAAGGTAGTTGAGTATTTAGTGTACTGATAAGGTAGTTGAGTATTTAGTGTCCTGATAAGGTAGTTGAGTATTTAGTGTACTGATAAGGTAGTTGAGTATTTAGTGTACTGATAAGGTAGTTGAGTATTTAGTGTACTGATAAGGTAGTTGAGTATTTAGTGTCCTGATAAGGTAGTTGCGTATTTAGTGTACTGATAAGGTAGTTGAGTATTTAGTGTACTGATAAGGTAGTTGAGTATTTAGTGTACTGATAAGGTATTTGAGTATTTAGTGTCCTGATAAGGTAGTTGAGTATTTAGTGTCCTGATAAGGTAGTTGAGTATTTAGTGTACTGATAAGGTAGTTGAGTATTTAGTGTACCGATAAGGTAGTTGAGTATTTAGTGTACTGATAAGGTAGTTGAGTATTTAGTGTACTGATAAGGTAGTTGAGTATTTAGTGTCCTGATAAGGAGTATTTAGTGTACTGATAAGGTAGTTGAGTATTTAGTGTACTGATAAGGTAGTTGAGTATTTAGTGTACTGATAAGGTAGTTGAGTATTTAGTGTCCTGATAAGGTAGTTGAGTATTTAGTGTACTGATAAGGTAGTTGAGTATTTAGTGTACTGATAAGGTAGTTGAGTATTTAGTGTCCTGATAAGGTAGTTGAGTATTTAGTGTACTGATAAGGTAGTTGAGTATTTAGTGTACTGATAAGGTAGTTGAGTATTTAGTGTACTGATAAGGAGTATTTAGTGTCCTGATAAGGTAGTTGAGTATTTAGTGTACTGATAAGGTAGTTGAGTATTTAGTGTCCTGATAAGGAGTATTTAGTGTCCTGATAAGGTAGTTGAGTATTTAGTGTACTGATAAGGTAGTTGAGTATTTAGTGTACTGATAAGGTAGTTGAGTATTTAGTGTACTGATAAGGTAGTTGAGTATTTAGTGTACTGATAAGGTAGTTGAGTATTTAGTGTACTGATAAGGTAGTTGAGTATTTAGTGTACTGATAAGGAGTATTTAGTGTCCTGATAAGGTAGTTGAGTATTTAGTGTACTGATAAGGTAGTTGAGTATTTAGTGTCCTGATAAGGAGTATTTAGTGTCCTGATAAGGTAGTTGAGTATTTAGTGTACTGATAAGGTAGTTGAGTATTTAGTGTCCTGATAAGGTAGTTGAGTATTTAGTGTACTGATAAGGTAGTTGAGTATTTAGTGTACTGATAAGGTAGTTGAGTATTTAGTGTCCTGATAAGGTAGTTGAGTATTTAGTGTCCTGATAAGGTAGTTGAGTATTTAGTGTCCTGATAAGGTAGTTGAGTATTTAGTGTACTGATAAGGTAGTTGAGTATTTAGTGTACTGATAAGGTAGTTGAGTATTTAGTGTACTGATAAGGAGTATTTAGTGTCCTGATAAGGTAGTTGAGTATTTAGTGTACTGATAAGGTAGTTGAGTATTTAGTGTCCTGATAAGGAGTATTTAGTGTCCTGATAAGGTAGTTGAGTATTTAGTGTACTGATAAGGTAGTTGAGTATTTAGTGTCCTGATAAGGTAGTTGAGTATTTAGTGTACTGATAAGGTAGTTGAGTATTTAGTGTACTGATAAGGTAGTTGAGTATTTAGTGTCCTGATAAGGTAGTTGAGTATTTAGTGTCCTGATAAGGTAGTTGAGTATTTAGTGTACTGATAAGGTAGTTGAGTATTTAGTGTACTGATAAAGTAGTTGAGTATTTAGTGTCCTGATAAGGTAGTTGAGTATTTAGTGTACTGATAAGGTAGCTGAGTATTTAGTGTACTGATAAGGTAGTTGAGTATTTAGTGTACTGATAAGGTATTTGAGTATTTAGTGTCCTGATAAGGTAGTTGAGTATTTAGTGTACTGATAAGGTAGTTGAGTATTTAGTGTACTGATAAGGTAGTTGAGTATTTAGTGTCCTGATAAGGTAGTTGAGTATTTAGTGTCCTGATAAGGTAGTTGAGTATTTAGTGTACTGATAAGGTAGTTGAGTATTTAGTGTACTGATAAGGAGTATTTAGTGTACTGATAAGGTAGTTGAGTATTTAGAGTACTGATAAGGTAGTTGAGTATTTAGTGTACTGATAAGGAGTATTTAGTGTACTGATAAGGTAGTTGAGTATTTAGTGTACTGATAAGGAGTATTTAGTGTACTGATAAGGTAGTTGAGTATTTAATGTACTGATAAGGTAGTTGAGTATTTAGTGTACTGATAAGGTAGTTGAGTATTTAGTGTCCTGATAAGGTAGTTGAGTATTTAGTGTACTGATAAGGTAGTTGAGTATTTAGTGTACTGATAAGGTAGTTGAGTATTTAGTGTCCTGATAAGGTAGTTGAGTATTTAGTGTACTGATAAGGTAGTTGAGTATTTAGTGTACTGATAAGGTAGTTGAGTATTTAGTGTACTGATAAGGTAGTTGAGTATTTAGTGTCCTGATAAGGAGTATTTAGTGTCCTGATAAGGTAGTTGAGTATTTAGTGTACTGATAAGGTAGTTTAGTATTTAGTGTACTGATAAGGTAGCTGAGTATTTAGTGTACTTATAAGGTAGTTGAGTATTTAGTGTACTGATAAGGTAGCTGAGTATTTAGTGTACTGATAAGGTAGTTGAGTATTTAGTGTACTGATAAGGAGTATTTAGTGTACTGATAAGGTAGTTGAGTATTTAGTGTACTGATAAGGTAGTTGAGTATTTAGTGTACTGATAAGGAGTATTTAGTGTACTGATAAGGTAGTTGAGTATTTAGTGTCCTCATAAGGCTTCCTAGTATTCAGTGTCCTCATAAGGCTTCCTAGTATTTAGTGTCCTCATAAGGCTTCCTAGTATTTAGTGTCCTCATAAGGCTTCCTAGTGCTTAGCGTCCTCACAAGGTTGCTCAGTGGTGTTGGTCTCACCGCCAAGCGCCCTATAAAGCCCGTCTTCAGTTTGGATCCGGCTAAAGAGGCGTCCGCGTGCATCTTATCCATGCTCCACATAACAAGACCTAATCAAGCTAAGGACCCTCACATGGCCGTCTCCTCATCAGGGCTCATTCATTAATGCATGCAGCGGCCATTGAGTCCCATTTTCTATTCTTCACACACAAACACCGTTCTGCTCTATGCACACAGACGCCACTTCAGCTCCCGGGAGGCAGGAAATACAACCATTTATACCTTGTTGTAGTGTTAGATGTGAGGACACGATAAGACATACGCTGAGGGTCGAAAGGAGGGGAGTGGGGGACAGGCGTGTCGGAGGGAGGGAATAGGGATGCAAGCTGAGGCACACTCACCCACAATTCATAGCAGAGCTCAGCATGAGTCTGTGGGCCAATGAGAACAGGTGAGAACAGGTGAGAACAGAGGGATTGCGGGATATTGTATTTAATGGTAGAGCAAATGGCATGGGATGAATAAGCATGTGCCACAACAAGCACATGCAGAACAGCACACGCACACACACACACACACACACACACACACACACACACGACCACATCACATAGAAGCAGATCATCTTTTGACACATTCATTTTTTAAATAACTTCATTATCATGGCTGTAAATACAATCTAATTTAATACTCATAATCTCTTGTTTCCTGGTAGCATAGCAATTTATATTATAAACCAGGCTAATATAACTAATCTCTTGTTTCCTGGTAGCATAGTCATTTATATTATAAACCAGGCTAATATAACTAATCTCTTGTTTCCTGGTAGCATAGTCATTTATATTATAAACCAGGCTAATATAACTAATCTCTTGTTTCCTGGTAGCATAGTCATTTATATTATAAACCAGGCTAATATAACTAATCTCTTGTTTCCTGGTAGCATAGTCATTTATATTATAAACCAGGCTAATATAACTAATCTCTTGTTTCCTGGTAGTCGCCAAAATTGTACTCCTGTGAATACTAACCAAACTGCAGCTTTCTTTTGTTGCTTTAACAATGTCTTTGTCATATATATCACATTACATCACAGTATTTACTTGTATTTTCCCTTTCTTTCTTTCTTTCTTTCTTTCTTTCTTTCTTGTATTTCTTTCTTTCTTCCCACAGAGTACCATATCCCATTAGAGTATTGGCTCCTGGTGAAGTCATTCTCAGGCCCTTCTGAAGTCGGCTTAACTGGTAGAGGAAACCGTTTATTGATCTGTGGCCTCACTGCCTCAACCTATTGGATTTATGGACAATCCATGTCCTCGCTTGGTCATTAGTCATAGACATTAACATTCACACTCACTATATTAAAAGTGGAAATCCTTTCAGTTTTAAATGCCTGGACACAAACCTACCCGTACACACCAGGATACAAACCTACCCGGATACACCAGGATACAAACCTACCCGGATACACCAGGACACAAACCTACAACCCGGATACACCAGGATACAAACCTACAACCCGGATACACCAGGATACAAACCTACCCGGATACACCAGGATACAAACCTACCCGGATACACCAGGATACAAACCTACAACCCGGATACACCAGGATACAAACCTACCCGGATACACCAGGATACAAACCTACCCGGACACAACAGGATACAAACCTACCCGGATACACCAGGACACAAACCTACAACCCGGATACACCAGGATACAAACCTACCCGGATACACCAGGATACAAACCTACCCGGATACACCAGGATACAAACCTACAACCCGGATACACCAGGATACAAACCTACCCGGATACACCAGGATACAAACCTACCCGGATACACCAGGATACAAACCTACCCGGATACACCAGGACACAAACCTACAACCCGGATACACCAGGATACAAACCTACCCGGATACACCAGGATACAAACCTACCCGGATACACCAGGATACAAACCTACCCGGATACACCAGGACACAAACCTACAACCCGGATACACCAGGATACAAACCTACCCGGATACACCAGGATACAAACCTACCCGGATACACCAGGATACAAACCTACTCGGATACACCAGGATACAAACCTACCCGGATACACCAGGATACAAACCTACAACCCGGATACACCAGGATACAAACCTACCCGGATACACCAGGATACAAAA
The DNA here is from genome assembly GCA_030340625.1 of Merluccius polli. Classification (NCBI taxonomy): domain Eukaryota; kingdom Metazoa; phylum Chordata; class Actinopteri; order Gadiformes; family Merlucciidae; genus Merluccius; species Merluccius polli. Next base: position 20,433 of record JAOPHQ010000501.1, read on the forward strand.
CTACCCGGATACACCAGGATATAAACCTACAACCCGGATACACCAGGATACAAACCTACCCGGATACACCAGGATACAAACCTACCCGGATACACCAGGATACAAACCTACAACCCGAATACACCAGGATACAAACCTACAACCCGGATACACCAGGATACAAACCTACCCGGATACACCAGGATACAAACCTACCCGGATACACCAGGATACAAATCTACCCGGATACACCAGGATACAAACCTACAACCCGGATACACCAGGATACAAACCTACCCGGACACACCAGGATACAAACCTACAACCCGGATACACCAGGACACAAACCTACCCGGACACACCAGGATACAAACCTACCCGGATACACCAGGATACAAACCTACAACCCGGATACACCAGGATACAAACCTACCCGGATACACCAGGATACAAACCTACCCGGATACACCAGGATACAAACCTACCCGGATACACCAGGATACAAACCTACCCGGATACACCAGGATACAAACCTACCCGGATACACCAGGATACAAACCTACCCAGATACACCAGGATACAAACCTACCCGGATACACCAGGATACAAACCTACCCAGATACACCAGGATACAAACCTACCCGGATACACCAGGATACAAACCTACCCGGATACACCAGGATACAAACCTACCCGGATACACCAGGATACAAACCTACCCGGATACACCAGGATACAAACCTACCCGGATACACCAGGATACAAACCTACCCGGACACAACAGGATACAAACCTACCCGGATACACCAGGACACAAACCTACAACCCGGATACACCAGGATACAAACCTACCCGGATACACCAGGATACAAACCTACCCGGATACACCAGGATACAAACCTACAACCCGGATACACCAGGATACAAACCTACAACCCGGATACACCAGGATACAAACCTACCCGGATACACCAGGATACAAACCTACCCGGATACACCAGGACACAAACCTACAACCCGGATACACCAGGATACAAACCTACCCGGATACACCAGGATACAAACCTACCCGGATACACCAGGATACAAACCTACCCGGATACACCAGGACACAAACCTACAACCCGGATACACCAGGATACAAACCTACCCGGATACACCAGGATACAAACCTACCCGGATACACCAGGATACAAACCTACTCGGATACACCAGGATACAAACCTACCCGGATACACCAGGATACAAACCTACCCGGATACACCAGGATACAAACCTACAACCCGGATACACCAGGATACAAACCTACAACCCGGATACACCAGGATACAAACCTACCCGGATACACCAGGATACAAAACTACCCGGATACACCAGGATATAAACCTACAACCCGGATACACCAGGATACAAACCTACCCGGATACACCAGGATACAAACCTACCCGGATACACCAGGATACAAACCTACAACCCGAATACACCAGGATACAAACCTACAACCCGGATACACCAGGATACAAACCTACCCGGATACACCAGGATACAAACCTACCCGGATACACCAGGATACAAATCTACCCGGATACACCAGGACACAAACCTACCCGGATACACCAGGATACAAACCTACCCGGATACACCAGGATACAAACCTACAAGCCGGATACACCAGGACACAAACCTACCCGGATACACCAGGATACAAACCTACCCAGATACACCAGGATACAAACCTACAAGCCGGATACACCAGGACACAAACCTACCCGGATACACCAGGATACAAACCTACCCGGATACACCAGGATACAAACCTACAACCCGGATACACCAGGATACAAACCTACCCGGACACACCAGGATACAAACCTACCCGGATACACCAGGATACAAACCTACACCAGGATCCAAACCTACCCGGACACACCAGGATACAAACCTACCCGGATACACCAGGATACAAACCTACAACCCGGATGCACCAGGATACAAACCTACCCGGATACACCAGGATACAAACCTACCCGGATACACCAGGATACAAACCTACCCGGATACACCAGGATACAAACCTACCCGGATACACCAGGATACAAACCTACCCGGATACACCAGGATACAAACCTACCCGGATACACCAGGACACAAACCTACCCGGATACACCAGGATACAAACCTACAACCCGGATACACCAGGATACAAACCTACCCGGATACACCAGGATACAAACCTACCCGGATACACCAGGATACAAACCTACCCGGATACACCAGGATACAAACCTACAACCCGGATACACCAGGATACAAACCTACCCGGATACACCAGGATACAAACCTACCCGGATACACCAGGATGCAAACCTACCCGGATACACCAGGATACAAACCTACCCGGATACACCAGGATACAAACCTACAACCCGGATACACCAGGATACAAACCTACCCGGACACACCAGGATACAAACCTACCCGGATACACCAGGATACAAACCTACAACCCGGATACACCAGGATACAAACCTACCCGGACACACCAGGATACAAACCTACCTGGATACACCAGGATACAAACCTACACCAGGATACAAACCTACCTGGATACACCAGGATACAAACCTACCCGGATACACCAGGAGACACCAAGAGGACTTTGGTATCTGGATTTGTCTTTTCGTCTGACCCTCCTCAGAATCATATAAAAACTCTGATATTTAAATGTCAAGCTCTTGTACTTCAAGTAGCTGAAGTCAAGGGATATTGAAACCGGTTCAATATTAATGGCCCAACCTTATAATACGACTGCGATGAACATAAATAGATCGGTGGCAGAATTTACAAGGAGTTTAATTTGCATTACAGAGCAGTAAACGCAGTTTTCGGCTGACCCTGGCCATTTGAAATTCATTTTGTTATCAACTCTTTTTGTGATTTCATTGGGGTCCAATCTGAGGTACAATCTTCTGTTTATGGAGTCTGTTTCACAGAACTTGCTGGTTGTAGAGATAGCGAGGTGCAATATAAATATACTTGTCCTGCCTTTTACACTACATTTCCCAGAAATCAGTGCAACTGGCCTTCTTCAGTGACTGAAGCCTGGTGTTAGGTTGTACCGGGCCAGCGGTAGTTCACCGCATAGTCGCATAGATGATCTACGTTGATTACAATAAAAAGTTTTGTCTCCAGTAACTTTCTTTTTGTACTCCTCATGTTGATCATAAACCCTGGACTATAAAAACGACTCGTTGAATTCGGTTGGGAAGTGTAAACGTTACGGTGCTTTTTATCCGGAGAAAACACAGCTCCCCAGTTTGATAGTATTTGTTTACAGGCCACTGTTGACCTCTCCAATATGGCGGCGGCGGTGACATACGATCCAAACGCCAATGCAGCGTCTATGTATATATGTCTGTGTCTATGTATATATGTCTATGTATATATGTCTATATGTATATATCTCTATGTATATGTGTCTATGTATATGTCTGTGTCTATGTATATATGTCTATGTATATATGTCTGTGTCTATGTGTATATGTATATATGTATATATGTCTATGTGTATATGTATATGTATATATGTCTATGTATATATGTCTGTGTCTATGTATATATGTCTGTGTCTATGTATACTGTATATGTCTATGTATATATGTCTATGTATATATGTCTGTGTGTCTATGTATATATGTATATGTATATATGTATATGTATATATGTATATATGTCTATGTATATATGTCTATGTGTCTATGTATATATGTCTATGTATATATGTCTGTGTCTATGTGTATATGTATATATGTCTATATGTCTATGTGTATATGTATATATGTCTATGTATATATGTCTGTGTCTATGTATATATGTCTATGTATATATGTCTGTGTCTATGTATACTGTATATGTCTATGTATATATGTCTATGTATATATGTCTATGTATATATGTATATATGTCTATGTGTCTATGTATATATGTATATGTATATATGTATATATGTATATATGTATATGTATACTGTATATGTCTATGTGTCTATGTATATATGTCTATGTGTCTATGTATATATGTATATGTATATATGTCTATGTATATATGTATATATGTATATGTATATATGTATATGTATATATGTCTATGTGTCTATGTATATATGTCTATGTGTCTATGTATATATGTCTATGTATATACGTCTATGTATATATGTCCATGATTCCCCGGGGCGTCGGGGCTCACCTGACGTTGCAGGACTGGGTGTCCTTGTTGAGCTTGTGGAACCAGGACTGCTGGGCCTGGCGGCTCTCCCCTCCCGTGATGAGGCCATCCTTGTCCAGGTCCAGGCTGAGGAAGACGGTGCGGGCCTGGTCTCGCTCCTTGGAGCTCAGCAGACGCACCAGCGAGTTCTGCGGGCGGATTCACAAAAGTATCTTAAGGTGTTGACCTCAAAGTTTTCTGTTTTATTCTCTTTGGCGACACCTGTGGCGATAAGCGGGAATTGCAGGTGTGTCGCCACCGACACCGAGTTCGTAACGTTCTTAGTACTGCAAATGCAAGGGCTTTCATCAGTGGGACATACGCTCAATCACCATTGTGTTACCTCATTTGGCGATGGATAGTGACTTAACAGACATTTATTTACATGAAAGTCTTCGGGATTATTACTTTAAGAACAAACATTTTCGTCACTGCTGTTTTTGTCTTAAGATTAAAAAGTTACGAAAAACTTCTATTCACCAAAAGATATCTTAAGAGTGGCCGTATCTGTCTTCTTGGGTCAGTTGTTACGAAAATACGTGCGATTAAATGGGATTCGTGAAAACTAAGATCATACATTTCTTTTTGATGTTATTCTTAACTTTAAAATAACAGTTTGCTTGTCTTAAGTTGTCGTAAGAAGTAAGAAGTTGTTGATGTAAGAAGCTCTTCAAAAAATGAACGATTCTTAGGAAAACACTGAGGAACTGCAGTTGAGAACATTGTTATGA
>JAOPHQ010000502.1:0-16179 GCA_030340625.1 Merluccius polli
TCCTTCTTTCAATTGCATTCACCCCCACTGGTGTGCAATTGCCTCTGTCTTTTCACTCTCTGTGTCTGTGTGTGTGTGTCTCTCTCTCTCTCTCTCTCTCGCTCTCTCTCTCTGTCTCCCTCTCTCTTTGTCACTCAACACCTCACACCAATGGCCCCCAAGCAACTGTCTGCCTTTGAAGTCCCGGGTGTTGTGACTCGCTGGCTCGGTGACAGGGCACTGCAAGCCCAGCCAAGCCATGCCCCTCATCATGCATACGCAAGCCAGACGATTTGAATGGCCCTCCCCCTCACAACACAGAACTGCTACTTAACTGGCTCTCGCCCTCGGCCAATGGGAGCGCGGCTTGGGCCGGGTGCAGGTGGCTGTGGCGACAAGACGACAAGAGGCTGGTGGATGGGGGTGGATGGGGGTGGATAGGGGTGGATGGGGGTGGATGGTGGCCTTTTTGTTTTGTTTTTAATGACGCTTAATGCGCATGCACGTCATTGCTTCTGGTCATTCATCTTTATTTTTTTATTTATTTTTTATTTTATTGTATCCTGTTCCCACAGGACGTCTTTTGCCTCTTTGCCAGCCCGTTATTGAAAATAATAATAATTAGTTCTCATCTAACTCTCTTGGAAAAAAAGAAAGGTTAATGATGATGATGATGATGATGATGATGAAACTTTCTTGTACTAAACTGGAACAAATGTCAGCAGGTGAAATCAAAATCAAATCAAAACGGACTGAATTTCGTCAATGTTGTTCATATTCCTATTTCCTTTTTTTTCACCCCCTTCAGCGGCGGCCGGTTGGCTGAAGCCGTTCTGGCGGTACCGTATGCGATCGCTGTGATCGCACACTAATCCACTTAAAACACGGGTTTCCGTGTGATGAGCCAGTGAGCCTCGCTTCACGCTACATTACAGGGATCAGACGCTCGCCGGCGTGAGCACGTGCGCGTATCGCTTGCTTAACGCCTGCACACTTGACCTGTGGCTTGAACTCACTCACACACGCACACACCTGCGAGCGCATTTGCACACGCACGCACACACACACACACACACACACACACACACACCCACATCCACACACACATGCACACAAAAGCACGCACATACACACACACACACATGCGCGCATGTCTGCACTAGCCATTTTTAGAGAGAGAAACCTTGCTGCTGTAAAAATAATTCAATACAAATGTTACATTCCAATTATTAATTTAAAATAATGGCTCTGAACTGAATTATTCACTGCATCCAGTTGGTTACTTTTTGACAGTCTGTCTGTCTGTCTGTCTGACTGTCTGCCCTGCTTGTCTATCTATCTCTCCATCTGTCTATGTATGTCAGTCTGCCAGTCTGCCTGTCTGTCTGTCTGCCTGTCTGTCTGTCTGCTACGTCGACACTGTGTTCTGTTTGTGGTGGTGGTGGTTGAGTTCGCCGGGCCCCGCAGCCAAACCAAACTCAGCAGGATTGAAATCACTCGTACTAATCTGAAATTGGAGATAAGGCCCAGACAGCAGACTGCCTGGGGTGGGCCTTATCTCATTACGCACCACATCAAACACCTAGCAACGCAACCCGCTGCTAAAGACGCTGGGCTGTACGCACAGGCAGGCCGACAGACGGCAAGCACAGAAATGACAGCTTTTAAAAAAGATTTCTAGTACATTTAAAGTTTTTCAAGCACCCATGTGAGAAAGTCAATACACGCACACACACACACACGCGCACGAGCACACACACACACAAAAACACATGCACGTAAGCACACACACACACACACACACACATATGTGAGCACACACACACACGCGAGAACACACACACACACATATGTGAGCACACACACACACACATACATATGTGAGCACACACAGACACACACACACATTGTGAGCACACACACACACAGACACACACATATGTGAGCACACACAGACACACACACACACACACATACACACACATTGTGAGCACACACACACACACACACGCATGAGCGAGAGGGGCCAGATTAGAAATGATCCGGTGTGATACCGTTTGTATGAACGGTATTTGTAGATAACATATAGTTGTATATCTCCGCCATAAATTATGAACTGTATTCGTAGATAACATGAAGTTGTATATCTCTGCCACGGAGAGTGGCTGCGCTGAACACACATCAAACCACCACAGGGCTTTAATGCATCACATTAAAATTATCTATCCTGTAAAGTTATCTTCAATAAACCATTTAGGAAACTCAAATGTTGATACGTGGAGTGGCCCTTATCTCCTTCACGCCTTTCGGTGTTTTTGTGTGTGTGTATTTTCTGTGTTCTTTAACAATGGAGTTTGAATTAATCAGACAGAGATTAACAGCCGAGGCCGATATTTAGAAAGGTAGATATCTTTCTTGGAACGGGACAGGCGGTTTGGGGACACACCGCCGCAATAATGAGGCACACTTGAGTCGAGTCGCAAGTGGCGTCTGGCGTCTGGCATCCGACTCGGTGGCGCGTCAGACTTACTTGAACGGACTTATTATCGCAGATAATTTCCTCGTCGCTGCGTACGTCTCTGCCTTTTGTGACCCATATTGCTCCTTTCACGGTGCAACTGCTCTATTGTATTCAGTTTGGGCCGCGTGGCACAAACAAATCAATTATAAACAGACCGGGACGTCACAGTAATACATCTCAAATGTCAATTTGTGTACTGTTTTTCCGAACCAATATTTACGACAGTTCCTGGTATTTAAATATAGTATTATGTTTTTTTCTATTTGCTCTAATATAGTAGGCCTGATAATGAAATAAAGACGGTGAAAGAAAGTCACATTGGACAAGCACAATCTCCAACGACATGTTATTCACTAAAGAATATTTAAAAAAAAGACAAACGGACAAAGCTGCATATACACACACACACACACACACACACAAGGGAGGGAATACACACACACACACACACACACACACACACACGTGCATCGGGGTCCGACCCTCACCCCTTTCTGCTCACGTTAAAGCCGCAGTAGCGGCACACCGAATCTCTCCCCCCGCCCTCGAGGGACAGCTGTCCAGCAGCAGGCCTACTTATGACACCGGACGGTCACTTTGTACCCCCCCCCCCTCATCCAACCCCCCCCACCCCATCTCTCTCCCCCCCATCTCTCTCACTCTCTTTCTTGCATTACTCACACACACGCACAACTGGTATTCAAAACCTATAGCCGATACATTCACACACACACACACACACACACACACACACAGGAGGAGGCGGGGGCGTCGGGGGGGGGGGGGGCGACTTGCTCGGTGCCAGCGAGAGCCGTAATCTTCTTAGTTTATGCCAGACTCGAAGTCATCCATCAATTACCGAAGACAAAGCAGGGAAAAGTCTATTGACGCCGTGTGTGCAAACACTGCAGCACGACGGCAGCAGCAGCGCCCAAAGTACCAGACACTACAGTGGTGAGGGGGGTGAGAGGGGGGGGGGGTGCAAAGGTTGTGTAGCTCATGTAGTGAAACATGAAAAAATAAAAATAAAAAAAGGAATGAATTAAAATATCCAGAATGACGCAGACAGACAGGGGGGGTGGGGTGCAAAGGTTGTGTAGCTCATGTAGTGAAACATGAAAAAAAAAACAAATACAAAAAATAATTGATGAATTAAAATATCCAGAAGGACGCAGACAGAATAATTAAACACTTGACCCACCCCAAAATAGTATAATTGAGACAGATGTTGGGTAGGCCCTAATGCATTTGCTTGTATAGAGTAATGTCTTTACAATAAGACGGATGGGACAAATAATATATCAAATGAGCAATTGATTGATAGATGAGCGCGTGGCGAAGAATATCCGTTTCATTGTAATGATCCGCTGCACCGTGGCGCTCAGACAGCAGGGGTCACGCGCACGACCCGCGCACGTACACACACACACACACACACAGTAAAGTCTCCGTTATCAGTGAGTTATCAATAGCTGTGATGGGTGCGTGGTGGAAACTGAAGAAAGCCTCCAGGACGCGAGGCTAACCATAGAAATGTCACTCCGTGGCTCCCGGGACCCGTCGGGACTCTCTGCTATCCTCACCGGGTCAATAAGTCCTCAAATGGTTTCACTTATCTCTAGTCTCCGCCGTCCCACGGGACACTCAGTGAGGAAGTGACTCACTGGCAGGAAATATATATATATATATGTGTGTGTGTGCAGGAGGAGAGGATAGACATGTAGGCATCATCAGACGTGAGAGACCCTGCCGTTTCCGGGAAAGGAAGCTAAAATTAGAGATTAGCGATCGGCGGCGTGTAAGATATAGGCTATCGGATGCAATGTATTTTCATTAAGAACAACGTTGTCGGTTAATTATGGCATTAAAAAGTAATGAAGGCAAGTGTGGTCACTGGATACTGTTTACACAGGAATACATGAAATAACTTGGATGGACCGCCCCCTGGTGGACAGTTTTTTTTTTTTCCATCTCTTTTTTTTATATTCTTGTGGGTTTTTTTTTTTTTTCGTGTCCTTTAAAACTGTGCTTTGGACTCTGGCTGGTCAGATGAACACAGTTAACTGTAGGCTAAATGTGATATCCAGGTAGTAGACGGCATGGTACTAGACGTGTATGATGAAATCATATCAACTAAAGGCAGCCACGCATGGGGTTGAAAAGGTGAACGAACGAATGCAGTGTGTGAGATTCCTCCTCCGGTGGTGTGTATGTGTGTGTGTGTGTGTGTGTGTGTGCGTGCGTCACTCTGTCATGCGGTCATATTTTTAATATTGTAGGCCTACCGAGGGCAGGTGCCCATCTGTATTCTTAGCCTATTATGTAACAAAGTCTCTCTTAACAGCCTAATGTGGATTACCACAGCACTGCCCCCCCTAACACACACACACACACACACTGCCTCTCAGCAAACAACCCAGGGATTAACTGGTCAGCTTCTGGCCCTCCATCATCTTCCTCTCTGGCTTCAGCCGCTTCCTAAGCCCACTTCACGCCCCCCCCCCCCCCCCCCCCAACACACACACACACTCTCTCTCTCTTTCCCTTCCCTGTATACTCTGGACATTTTGTTTTGAAAAGAGAGGATGAAGTAGCAAGAGAAAAAAGATCATCTGAAGGCATTCCTGTATTCCCAGGCGTGTGTGTGTGTGTGTGCGCGCGTGTGTATGTGTGTGTGTGTGCGTGTGTGTGTGTGTGTGTGTGTGTGTGTGTGTGTGTGTTAGGATCACACAAGCAGCTGTGCTTGCCTGAGATAGACCTGGAGAGCCAGGTGTGTGTGTGTGTGTGTGTGTGTGTGGGTTCAAGAGAGAGGTAGAGAAAGGGAGATGGAGAGAGAGAGAGAGAGAGAGAGAGAGAGAGAGAGAGAGAGAGAGAGAGAGAGAGAGAGCAGCTGCTGGTGTGGGCCTAACACACACTGAATCCTGGGAATAAGCAGCATTCCATCTTGGTGTGTCTACTCCTACTGCTGATGTCAGGAACTATTAAACACACACACACACACTAAGGCACACATGCAGGTGGCGCGGGCACACACACACACACACACACATACAGGCACCCACTTTCATGTGCAGATATGCAAGCACATACACAAAAGACCACGTGTATATAAGTGACACTCTCTCACGCCCTAACACACTCAGTGTTGCGGATGCGTGTGTGTTTGCGTGGGTGTGTGTGTGTGCATATTCAAATGCACGCACACAAACAGAGACAAAAACCCATGTCATCGCGCCGGTGTGATCGCTACAGGTGGTGCACTCTGCCTCTGCTTTGATTTTGAGGATGTCCACTAAAATCGCTCCCCAACGCAGAGACACGTTAATAATAGACGCGTAACTGATGAGCTCCACCTAACGAGACGCTACACACAGCGTGTGAGCTAATGGACGCCGTACAAGCTTACAGTTTCATCTCTCCCTCCGGCCACCGGCTCACAGGCGGTCTGGAGTAATGTCATCCCTCGCCGGCTTTGGAAAACTCGTCGGCTTATTCCTTCTCCTGTCCTTTCTCTTTTCTTTTCTTTTCTCTTTTTGTGTACTATTGCTTACTCCTTTCTTGGCTTTCTCCCTCCCTCCTTTGTTTGTTGCGTTTTTTATATGGAAGCAAATCAGTGCCGAAAAGATCCGAATCTAAACGAAAGATGAATTCGATTATTTGAATTTTTTTATCTTTGAATGTCATCGTTTTGAATTAGTTTTGATTCAAACATAGCGTAGCGTGGCCTCTTCCTCAGGATGCATTATGTCGTGTTGTGTTGCTAATCCTGAGGAACCCGGATTGACGTTTTTAATCTGAATTTTTACAATTTGAAATTTACAATTTGAATTTTTACAACTTGGATTTTTACATTCGTACTTTGGGAAGCTACATGGTTAGATGTGAACTGTAAATGTGTGAATTCACACCCAACAAATTCAAAACTATGACATTCAAAGATAAACAAATTCAAATGATAAAATCATTAAATTCAGGCAATTTTAGGCACTAATCTGCTTCCGTATTTTTGTTTAACCGGTTTGACGCCAACAACGATCTACCCTAAAAAATACCTTCTGCTATTCTTAAGTCTTTCTCCTCTCACACCGGCGGCGACCATAAAGACTGAGACGATGGGAAGACCCTCCAAATCGAACACAAATCACAAACACGCACGCAAAACACCCCCCTGACCAACCGGCCGCCTGTATACCAACATTAGCGGCGTAGGTACGCACACTTGGTTTGCACCTCTGAGCCACTTTAGCACAGGTTAGCACAATCCGGCGCATCCTGGCCACGCCGTGGTACACCAGTCAAAATGTAATTTTCTGCTAGATTACACACGATAATGGCTGGCTTTTGGAGGGAGGCCATAAGTGATGGCTTCCAATTATAGATGTATAACTATCGATCCGTCAACACAACCGACTGGAGGGGGGAGACCGGGGAGGAGGGCGGGGGGGGGGGGGGGGGGGGGTGAGAGAGAATGAGATAGATAGGTAGATAGGTATAGGTAAATAGGTAGAGGGATGTAGGGGGAGGGAGAGAGAGAGAGAGAGAGAGAGAGAGAGAGAGAGAGAGAGAGAGAGAGAGAGAGAGAAGGGATGTAAGAGAGCGAGAGAACAAGAAAAAAGATTGGTAGATAAATAGGAGGGATGAGAGAGAGAGAGAGAGAGAGAGAGAGAGAGAGAGAGAGAGAGAGAGACAGTCTAAGCATTAAATAGCCCACTAAAGTCCCACTAAAGCCACAGTCGTAGGAGACATACAGTTTGCAGAACCTTGAACTCCAAGCAGGAAGACATACAGCAGCCGAAATCTAAATAGCTCCAACTGGAAACACTGACTCCATAGGTGTCCCACCTGAGCAGACACCCCCCCCCCCACACACACACACACACACCTAACTGAAACAGACCAACACCTACCTATGTCCATGCACATCCTCACACAACCTAACACAACACAGCACTCGTGTCTAATCAAAACACACTAATCGAAACTAAAGCCAATGCAAACCAAGCCACATCGTTCTGTCCTAATAATGGATAATCATTAAAAGTGTGGCTCCAGCAGTCTTGCTGGGTACTTACTGCTAGGGAGTCATCCAGCAGGGCTGGTCCTTCAGGCTACAGCTGCAGTCAGTCAGTCAGTCAGTCAGCCTCAAGGACAAACTCTCCCCTCTCGCCTCCACTCGCTCTGTAGCGTAGCGTAGCGATGCTGCTGCTGCGGCACGCACACACACACGCTCCAAAATAACACACACACATCCATCTGCGCAGGTACCCACACACACACACACAATTTCCTCCTCGACCAGTCTCCCTCTGGTCTAGTGCAGAGTTTACCTACCAAGCTCTCTCTCTCTCTCTCTCCTCTCTCCCCTCTCTCTCTCTCTCCCCCCCCCCCCCATTCCCCTCAGAGAGTATGTCAGACAGAAAGTGTGTTTCGAAAGAGGCGTGTGTGTGGTGGTGGGGGTTGTGTAGAGGACACAGCCTGCCTTTCCGTATTTGGGAGAGGGAGGGAGAGAGAGTGAGAGAGAGTGTAATAAAGGAGTGCAGAGGACACAGCACCAATACAAAGGGGGGGGGGGGGGGAAGAGAGAGAGAGAGGAGAGAGAGAGATAGAGAGAGAGAGCTCCATTACAGCCTCACTGAAGGGTGAAGTGAGATGGAAGAGGGGAAGGTGTGGGGCGGGTATTGGGGAAGCGACGGCCAGGGATAGAGAGAGATCGCCCGGGAACAGGGCATCATATTTCTGTACTGTCGAGTCAGCATGGGAATGGGATGCATGTGTTGATATCTCGGCTGGGACTCTGGGGGAATGCCTTCATTGGGCAAGAGCTGTTCTTTATCACTTTTGTTTTTTGGACACATTTTGTTCACACATGTACAGCGAAATGAGGAAAAACACACCGCATGTCTGAAAGTTTGTTTCTTTTTTTTTTTTAATCACCCAATGTCGTCCACCTTGCGTTATGAGTTCAACGTTAGTATTCCTTTAGTAAAGTATGATTGGTTTTTTTTGCACAAAATAAAAAGGCGGAACTGTTACAAGCTGTATGTATACCCCGACACACAACCTTCATTTTCTACACGCTGACCATGGAGCAGTACAGTGACATGTCAGAGTTACAGTCAATTTCAGTAAGCTTTCACCAAATATCATCTGAGTAACTTGGCAACACTAGCGTCTGGATGCAAACCAAATAATAGAAATAACAGTGTTGAAGGGTATGGGTCCCAATCCACCTGATATATTTATAGAAGAAAGGTTGGCACCAACACAATATCGGCAATACCAGTCTACATTTTAAGTTAACTTTGCAGCCTTGCATTTTTTCTTCATCAGGTCATAACATATGTTTGTCAAGATAGGGATAGTAGCAGTTGGTAACATGTAAACTAGGCCACAGGCCGATTCCATTCATTCAATCATAAACGGAGATCTTCTGCCTCACAAATGTATAAAAAACGGTTTATCATGGACAGCTGACAAACGGACAAAAATTGCAAAGTGAGGAGTGATAAATCTGCTGAAAAGAAATGGAAACATTGTAACACTTTGATCCAATATATCTACTGACATATTGTCATTCAGTATTTAATAATAATAAAATAATAATAATAATATACTTATTAGAAATTGTTGGACAGTGCAACAAAAAACGTGTGCAACACTACATAAAATGTGACTCAGCTGTTTATAGCGGTATACACTGGGATCCTGACGCGGATCAGATTTGAGGGAGGCGTCTGAGCCAGGTGAGATTGATTACGGCAATGCTGGCAGATCGCTCCTGTCACGCCCCCAGCCTGTTACCGGGTAAAAAGTGTGTTCCTTCATATATGCGGGACAGAAATCCTGGAAAGACGGGACACGGACGCGGTCACAGTGGGCGTGGCGCAGATGCATTCGAGTGACGGTCCGTTTCGGGCGAATTGTCATTCAACATATTTTGAGTTTCTTTGTGTATACTGTGAGAAGACTAGTTTTAAAAAATGAACTTAAACACTTCACCTGGAAATATTCATTTGCATTTGTTCACACTTAATAATCCCACCAGTCTGGAACATCGCCGGGTTTTTAACCAGGTAAAGCCCTGTGATGAATTGTCAGGACAACATGCCCTGAATTTTGCGGTTTGGGCTGCGTCATCATGACCACAAGCCAGTAAGTAGGAGGGGCATTTACGGGTACGACATTCACGACTACACAGAACTGAATTAAGGGGCTTGGACGTGGAAAGAGTATGAATGATACAAAAACCATTCATTCAGCAGCTCGCCTGGCTCCAATAGGTTATTTGCAGGTGACATCACACCAGTAGAGCCAACATGGTGGAGGGCAGCAAGTGTTCACTGGATAAAAGTTAAGGTATGGAGTTTGATAGTATGTTCAAGCCTAATAGTTTAATGATACGCTATCTAGCAAGGTTAATAAGGCTAAGGTTGTTTTTTTTTAATTATTTTACCGTTGTGAAGCATTTTTACTGGAAAACTAAAAGCATACACCCAGTCTGGCACAACTTTTTTTTTTAACGTTCCCCATTTGTATTTTCGTTCCCGATTTCATGTACGTGAACCCAGCCGCACGCAAAAAGGTTATACACCTCCAGGCTTTTAAAACGCTTTCATTTACTCATGTGTCGATAGCTGTTAAATCGTTAATATCGTGTGGTAAATTGTTATTTAAAAAAAAAAAAAGGATCGATTCCACTGACAACCAATACTCCTAACAACCATACATCTGGTGTGTTTTAAAACCATTTAAAACGAGCCCATTCAAAGTGCTCCAGCCTGGAACGGTGGGTTCAAGTTAAAATGAAAAACTAATAACACAAGATGACCTTAAATTCATTTACAGATGATTGAAGAACATACGCAAAAGAAGGAAAGAAATACAAACCTTCACATTCTCAGC
The DNA here is from genome assembly GCA_030340625.1 of Merluccius polli. NCBI lineage: Eukaryota > Metazoa > Chordata > Actinopteri > Gadiformes > Merlucciidae > Merluccius > Merluccius polli. The sequence continues at coordinate 10,403 of JAOPHQ010000502.1, forward strand.
AGCTAGACTCTAGTGCTACACTCCCGGTACAAAGTCAACTTCAACATCACCCTCCACTTGTGTGGCCCCACACACACTGAGGTAAAGCAGGTCTGAGTAACTCGTGCCGGGGGTCTTGACGTACCAATATCCGGCTAGGAGTCGAGTTTATGTCATTCTTTTTTTTTTTATTCAGATGAGCTGTGTTGACAAGAGGGTCCTGTCCTGTTTATGGTCCTTTTATTCTCATAGCACTGGGTCCAAAGTTTAGATCGACCTCCATGACGCTTCCCCAATATGGGGAGATTGTGTCTCTGGGGAGGGGTTGGTTTCTCTTTGCATCTTCACTGTGCGGTGTGTACAGTATCCCCCCCCCCCCCCATCATGCTCTGTGAAGACCATGCTGTTATGGGCTTTCGCTCGATCACCATAAACCCTGTCAACTGGATCACCGGGTTGAGGCCTGGGAAGCCTGGGTCTCAGTTGAAGCCCAGGCCCGCGCCCTTGGGTCTCTGCGTGGCCCGGATGGGCTCGGTGATGCCCCGGCCCTCGGGTCCCAGGCCCGTGCCGGGGTTCCAGCCCATGGTCTGCATCATGCGGCTCCCCACGTTGGTGTCTGGAATGGGGGTGGCACTCTCACCCACCACTACTTAGAGAGAGCGCGAGAGAGACATAGACACAGAGATGGAGAGAGATGGATATAGATCCGAGATAGAGAGATATATATAGACAGAGACAGAAGGAGAGACAGACACAGAGAGCGAGAGATAGACAGAGAGAAATGGGTACAGACACAGATGTACAAAGAGAGAGGAGAAAAACATTTGTGTCCTGGTTAGATTGATAACTTAATAACGGTGTGTTCATCTGTACGTGTGTGTGTGTATGAGAGCGCGGGCGAGGCGTAGAGATAGGAGGAGAGTGGGTTATTTATGGTGCAGTAAATTGAAACCAGAATCATGGTTTCACCGCAGCTTTTTAAAGCAACACAAGCGTGTTAATACATTGTTCTGTGTGTTATCATAGAAGAGTTAGAAAAGAAAGCGAGAGAGACAAGGAATGAGAGAGAAAGAGAGAGAGAGCCCCATCCTTTGAAAGCTGTAAAAGCAGTTTCTGGCTTATTTCTACTTCCTGACAGCCTCTGTCTGGTCCTTTCGGAGAGCGCTCCCTCCTTTGCCACGACAGGATGTTCCTGACCCGCCCCTTTCCCAGAAGTGTTGACACACAGGTAACCCAGTGGTTTGAACCATTAGCCTCGTGTCACCTACGTATACGCAGAAAACTAGGTAAATGCATTAGCCTGTCCCACTGCCCTTTGGTAGGCACTGCTCCCCCGGAGGTGAAAGAGTCAGGTTAGGTCGGCCAGGGTATTGGCTTAGGAGGGGGGTAATCCAGTATCTGTGCTCCAATGGCAGGCGCGGCCAGCTGCCCAGGGTCTGCTGCAGCTTAGGCAGGAAGGAGGTTAAGCGCGGAAGCAGGTGGCGCCGCTGCTACCGGAGGTGCTCCTTCAGGTGGATGTTGGCATGGGAGAAAGAACATTCCTTGTACACCTAGCGACTACAACCGTTCTCAGCCTCAACCGTGTCTTGAATGCTTAGGATGAAGGGCCAAGATGACTGATGGTAATGGACTGTTCTTTGAAGGTCCATCTCCGACTCCTCCATTTTGAAAGATGCAGACTTGCATGTGCCTAATGGCATGCGGGGCGGGGGGGGGGGGGGGCGCAGAAGTGGTTGAGCACCAGTAAATGGACGAGCAGTGGAGACAGTGGAGACAGCTTGTTGGGCGACACGTCAGGTTTCACCGCTAAGACGAGGTTTTATGGTAACACCGGCATGAATATTGCTTTCAAAATACAATCCTTCAATAGGTAACCAATTCCAGTTGAGCCAAATATCAGGAAGATATTTTCAATTGGTTCACAAAGGTTTATGGTAAGGAGTTGGCATCTAGTGCTTTTTGGCTGCTCCGACGCCACCCTAACGATAGCTCATGCTGAACAACAATCCTTAATGTATGGTATGGGTGCAGCGAAGACAATCATTCTCGAAGGTGGGAAATCTAGAAGTAGTTCAGTATGATTTGGGGTTCCCTCCTGATTGCCTTGGAAAGCAATTGAACCCAAGTCATGAGATTCAATTTTATGGTATTTTGCTTATTTATTATTAATGTCTCACTATGTCGATGCTAACAAATGTCCTCTGCCTGGCAATACGTTTTATGTTTAATATGTTGTGTCTGGAAGGTTGCTTAATTTTAGTCTTTAGTTTTTATTTTAGTTATTTTTTGTGTATTGGGGACGTAGTGGATTTGGGTGAATTGACCCTGTTTTATATTGTTCTGTAGTTCTGTTTTAAATGAAAATATATTCAAAAATAATTTAAAAAAGTAACCCAATATTCACACCCAACCTCAGGGACCCCCACCTCTGCAGTCGAACGGGCACTGCAACTGCTTTTTCTGATGGCTGAAATGGTGAGCGGCGATGTCACTTGACACCAAGACAAAAGGGAAGCGGTACCAATTCTGCTGAAGGCCATCCTATTATTATTTAGGTTCCATTTTAGGGTTTAGTAAAAAAGGAAAACGAGGCTGAGAGGCGGAAAGGAGGACATTTTGATGGAGGTAACAGCCACAGGCGGAGGAGAGAAAACAGAAAGCGCTGTGGGTAAACAGTAGCAGATGGCGCGCTAGGTAGACAAGGTTAGTGTCCGCTACCTGTGGGGCCTGTGGAGCCGAGGGGCGCTGCCTTGCGCCTCCGCTTGACATCGCCCGTACACAGGGAGCCTAGGTGGCCGCTGGTCTGTCTGAAACCCGCCCGGCAACAGAGAAACAACACCATATCATTATGTTGTAATGATGATTATTCACGATCATAATTACTAGTATTAAAATAAATAAATAAAATGATGATCTCTAATAAAATAAATGAATACAAAAAAAAAAAATATATATATATATATATATATATATATATATATATATATATATATAGTTCAAACGTTAACATATGGACAGAGATGTATTTACTATATTATATATATATATATATATATATATATAAAATACATCTCTGTCCATATGTTAACGTTTTCACTTATTTATTTTTGAGGTTGACACAGGACTGCAGAAGGAAGAGCTTGGAGACAAAAGAGAGAGCGAGAGCGAGAGACCGGGCTGTAGTTCACTAAACCTCAGCTGACGTCCTTACCTGCTGGCCGTCTTTACCGAACAGCTTCTCCGGTGCCCTCTGTCTGACCGGGCGTCCCAGTGCAGCTAATAATGCAGAGAACGAGAGAGAGAGAGCGAGCGAGAGTGAGAGAGAGCGAGAGCGAGAACAACGAAGATGCAGTCACTAGTGAACAGCATTAATGTCTTTGTCACATGATTAAGAATGGTGATGGCCCATGAACGGGACATTTCCAGAAGATGGGGTGTGGATGAAAAAACGTATTCCAGTGACTGACCTGGTTGTGTTCTCTCCTCGAACCTGGAATGAACCACGGCCTGTTGGACAGAAAAAGATTGGTAGTCAAATAACATCATATACATATTCATCATCATCATCATTGTTATCGTATACATCTCTATCTCTAAAACAATGGTGCATGTTCAGATGAAACACGAAGGCAACGACCACATAAAGACAAACTAAGGTCAACAAAAACGGCTCAATGTTGAACTGCAAGTTAAAAGACTATACAATAAAACGAAATGTAACACGGATATCGTCAGTAATCAATCCGTCAGTAAATAAACAAAAACATCCTTGTGAGGAGGACTCACTCGTCCTTCGCTTGTCGCCTGTCACGGAAGGGAACAGAGGGATGTTGGAGCCCCAAGTCCACCCTGGTCTGGTGCATGCGGCCCAGTCGGGCGTGGAACCCTGGCCCAGACAGTGGTGGTTAGTCATCTGCCTGGACTTACAGTGGCATGAGTGATCTCCTTCTAGCAATGTGAAAACCTTAAATCGACATTTGCTTCTTCCAAGTGATGCACCCCCCCCCCACACACACACACGACATTGACACAATCCAAACTGTGTGCACGGTGTGCCCCCTGTTGGTTACGAGCGGCATTACAACAACAGTGCTGCATTTCCTAGGGCTGGTTTACATTAGTTAAGCCCTGTGTTGACCCCTAATGTGGGCTAAATGGGATAAACCGGAATCTGAAAGAGACACAACTAGCTGATCGTGAAGTCATGATCTCATTCCTATGGATACAACTTATCCAATTCAATCAAAAATGTGTTTCCTAAAAATATAAGATGTACTTCATTAATCCACAATAGGAGTACTAGTAAGCAATGAGGACATGTAAACATTAGTGACAGTTGCTGTCGATTAACTGACAGAAACGATGTCCTCCCTGTCAAGCCCTTACCCCCCAGCCTCTGTGTGTGTGTGTGTGTGTGTGTGTGTGTGTGTGTGTGTGTGTGTGTGTGTGTGTGTGTGTGTGTGTGTGTGTGTGTATATATACATGCATGTGTGTGTTTGCCGCCCCCCCCCATACCTCTCTGTGAGCCTGTGGACATAAGGGGGAAGGAGCCGGTGAGGATACTGTTGAAGACGGGGTCCCCCATCTCCAGCTCTTCCGGCTCCGCCTCCTCCCTCTCCCACCAGGGCACCACGCCGGCCACCCCGCAGGCTCCCCCGGGCCCCGGGGCCGTGCCCGGCTCCCCCTCGCAGAACCAGTCGCTCTGCTCGTCGTCGGCTGGTGGTGAGAAACAAGGAAGAAATGAGATGGCGGTCTACAGTAAGCTCAGTGACGTTAGCGGTAGCACAGCCTCTGGAAGCCAGTGCTGCCGTGTCTGTGGGAGTCTATCCCTGCTCTAAGCCAGTTCACTTAACTCAGGGTATTGTACCCTTGGGTTCATAATTATGATTCCATAAATGATGATACATTATTAAAAATGACTCCAAGGAGTGGTTGTCATTTCCCCTTTTTGGTTGACCATTCATTATTTAGAAGTAGAAGAGCCTGCTACAAGTGTTTCATTTTCTTAATGTTACACTGCTGTGCTCTGATTATTATGATTATTAAACACCTATTAAATAATGCCTTGTGATAACTTGAGTTGTATCGCAACGTGGGTACCTTGTCTGCCCTCATCATTGGTGTAGAGTCCTCCATCGCTGCTGTTGCTCACACTGCTGGTCTCACTGACCAGGGGGAAAAAAATGAAGAAACAGAGGACACATCTTTTACCAATAGTAATATAAAAATAAGCAAAGGACACACACACACACACACACACACACACACACACACACACACACACACACACACACACACACACACACACACACACACACACACACACACACACACACACACCTGTGTCTTGCCTTAGGTTGTGTGTGTGCCACCATATCCTCTCACGGTTAAAAAAGTAGGAAACAAGGGTGAAAACACTAACCACCTGTCACTCATGTCCTCATCCGAGTCCTTCTGCTCCTCCAGCTCCATCTTGTCCTTGGGGCCCCCCATGGGGGTCATGACCGAGTCCTCGCTCTCCACCACCACCCCTTCGTCCGCCACCTCCGCCCCGGGCCTGTGAGCGGCCAGCTTCCTCTTCTTTACCCGGCTCTTGGCTCCCCCCGGTCCACCCGCCAACCCTCCTCCTCGCTCCATGAGGCCCCTGCCCGCCACTCCGGGCAGCCTGCACCCTGGGGAGGCGTGGGGGGCTTTGGGGACGGGCGGGGGCCCCAGCATGGTGGTGGAGGAGGAGGTTGTTCCTGGGTCCGAGGGCGGGTCCACGGCCATGCGTTTGACCTTGCGCCGGCGCCTCAGGC